>CATIWR010060486.1:0-64372 GCA_949677035.1 Omphalea diandra
TATATATATATATATATATATATATATATATATATATATATATATAAGTTTGAAAGAATAACCTCTTACATTTTATAAGTTTGAAGAGAAAAATAATTTAAAACAAATTATATCACCTACATAAAATAAAATAAATGTAGGTAAAAGTTCAATCCTAGATTTTTTTTTTTTTTTTTGCAATAAATTTTGTTTGCATTGGAGTTCATATTTATAAATTCACAATAAAGGAAATGATAAATCCATAATTGTAGACATAGATATAATTTCAATATTATTTAAATAATTCAGATAAATAATTTCAAATTTTATTCAATTAAAAATTTATGGCAGCACTGATTAATCTTTTACGGAATGGCTTCAATTAATCTTTTACCTAATGGCTTCAATTATAGGTGGACATTCAGTTTAAATTGAATAAAATTAAAATCAAATTAAAAATTAAATTTAAAAAATATAAATCAATTCAAATTGAATAAATTTACAAAATAAGTCAAACTAAATCAATCTAGTTTGATTTAGTTCAATTTAAATTACTTTTTTTATAAAAAAATTTTAAAATATTTTAATATAAATAATAATTTTTATAATATATTTAAAAATTTTTTAATATAACCAATATGTTTTTAATAGATTTTTGTATTTTTAATGTAAATAATAAATTTTAAATAAAATTTTATTATCTTAATTTGATTTAATATGAGTTCAATCTAATTTTATTTAATTTTTAAATAAATTTGATTGTTTAGTTCAACCATTATTTTTTATTAAAAAATAGAATCAAACTAAATTAATCAAATTTTTTTAGAAAAAGAAATCAAACTAAATCAAAATTATAAATTAAACGAACCAAATCAACTCTATTCATTCAAATTTTTTATTTTTTTATCAAATAGTGCCATCCCTAACTTAAAATACTGGGATTTTCCATCATTTTTGGGCGTTGAAAATATTTCAATTTCAATTGATGGTAGGGCCAAATCACGAAAACGAGAAGTCTCCTACCGCAATAATGACACATTGGATATTTTTAAGAAAATACTAACTCAAAAATGAAAGGAAAAAGAAAATTTGCTTAAAAAGGGAAACATGACGATAAATTTCGTTTCAAATTAATAATTATCTTAATATTTAGGTTAATATCTTTTTTTAGAAAGTATTGAATTATTTGATTTCTTATTTTACTCTTATTTAATTATATTATTATCAACACTTATACACAATAATAATTTAATACACTTATTAAAAATTAAAATAAAATTTGAAATTTTGATATTTATGATTTAATAATTTTATTTATTAACAATATAAATCTTCTTTAATTTTACATTAAAGAATAAGAAATAATATTTAATACTAATATTATTTATTTTTATTTAATATTTTAATGTTAATATAAGTGTATAATAAAAAAAAAAAGAAAAATAATTGACTTATTAAATTGTTTAATATTTTTTTAATTTATATACAAAAAATTGACTTATTAAATTGAGACAAATAAAGCAAATAATAATGAAGAGGAATGCTAAATACAGTCGCCCAAGCGACAGCCAATTGACCTTCGCTTCCATTCAAATTACACGTGTTGCACTTCTTTAACTGGCAGTAAATGACTTAGCTATGTTTTAGTTTTATTTAATTAATTAGTAAAAAAGCCAGGAGAAAATATATTAAAATTAGAATTAGCTTCTATTCATATTTAGTATTTTCAAAATCAAACGCTCAGTGCAGTAAATTAGAGAATTAATGATTTAATTCAGTATAAAAAAATTGATCAACTAAATAATCAGTTAAAATAAAAAAAGTTAGCCAAAACTGGAAAAATCTCCTACAACTAGAAATTAAATCAAATCCATTAATCTAAAACTATATTATTTTGTAAAAATTTTTAAATTTTATATTATTTTATTTAAAATCTAAATTTTTTAAAATAAAGTTATTATTTTATCATATTATATTTTTCTAGTATTTTTAAAATATTATTTATATTTTATAAAAAAAATTATTAAATCGAACTAGTTAAACAAGCCAAATTTGAAACCAGTCAATTGACTGATTTGATCTCTATTTCTAGTTAAAAACAATTGTTCATATTTGAGTTTTGCATGATTATTTTATAAATTTGTCTCTTTTTAAAATCTTTTTTTCCCATTAAATAAAATGTGAGAATAAGAATGAATTTCAATTTATCTTTTTCATGGATTTAATTGGATCTGATTTTTATTTTTTTTTAAAAAAAGCAGATATAAAGATGCCATCATTTGTTAAAAAGAAAAACTTAAATGAGATCTTATGGCTTTTTTTTTTTAGGAACAAAATACAATATCAACGCAACAATGAAAATGCAATCAGTTTCCTCACAATATCTACCACTTACAAGTGCCACGCGTCATCTGAATAGGAGAGAAGGTCAATGGGCGATCGCATTCCTCTAGTAAAGAGTCGCTTCAACTTGTAGTGAGTTCTTTTTATTCTGATATTTATTATGTATAGGATTTTCCTAATAACTTAATCTGATTATTAAATTAAAATATTATCTATTATTAAAATAATATGATTAATAAATTAAAATGTTATCTATTATTAAAGATAAATACTTAATTCCATCTATAAACTAAATTAAGTGTGTTGTAACAAAAGCCTTTTATTTTTATCAGAAAAAAAAAAAAAAGGCAAAAAGCCTTTTATTCATAAAGTAAGTGTTGTCGTCATTTTCGTGACTCAGAAGCAACGGTCCATTACCTATCAACATAGACTTTATCCCAATCATACAACAAGTGTAAAAGTCAATTTCTATAGTTCCCAACGTCAAATTATAGCAAGGCACACATTAAAAGGTATCACCAACAAGAGATATAGTGCAAAGGATACAGCGGCATAGGCTGCCAAACAACCGTTTTTCCAGGTCATTTCTAGGATTTTCACTTTCCTGTACTCCACAAGCCCCCCCTATTTCTTATACTTCATTCACACTTTCTTCAGAACCGTCTTATTCAATACAAATGGTACAATGGCCCAATCAACAGCAATTGAAGTTTCAATGTTAAAATAACTTTCCAACCAACTTTGAGGGTCAATGCTATCAGGTTAAAGTTAGAACAAAAGTGTTGATGAAATCCACACTTGATCTAAAGAATTAACAGTAAATACGTTAGGATAGTAACTTTCTCGTTTGAATACGTTATGTTGACACAACTTCAATCTTGAGTTGATTTTACTCCAAGAATGACCTCAGGCCTTCTTATAAAAATATAAAGAATCCCAGATAGTAATCAATCGGATACCATCACATAAATGTATAGCCGACAAATTGATATTAATGTTAACGGGAACAGGTTGCGTGCTGTCATTTGCAAGAATAGGAGGTACTTTCAAGATTTTGTTGTTTACCGGCAAGAATCAAATCTGGGCATAGCGGCACTTCACAGTTGAATCTTTTGACATGCAACACCAGCCTTTTACCTACCCTCACCCGTGGCTGTTTTGAGGAACCTCTTAGTACTTAGCTTCCTAGAATTGCGAGGGATCAAGCTGCTTGTCTCAGAAGGTTTATGCACAGAAGTAAACAGTAATTAGCATATTAAACCATCTGCACGATCTTCAATCCAATTTGCTTGTCCAACTGTCCATCAACGGTTCTAATGTTTCCATACACCGTCACCATGTGTAGGAATATGACGTCAAGTAATCAATGTCAAAGGGCTTACTTTGCAAACTTCTGTCTGGAACCCACAATCCATTAGCAGCAATAACCACGCTTGCTGCTGCTCAGAGAGACGATCATTGGGGCCTTTAACTTCGACAAGCTTGGCTTCACCTCTGTATTCTCCATGCAAGCGCCATAGCAACAAATCTGGCATTCCTCTGGACCAGCTTTGATAATCTTGGGCAAGATGTCTACAGAGTGAGGCCAAACAAGGGCCCCCAATGCAGGTAACAGCGGCCCGAAGTTCAGATAGAGAATGCCGGCCCCAGTTAACTCCTCGACAAGCTGTTCCAAAATGCAATTCCCATGATGTGATGACAATCTCCTCAGCCATACCATCTTGAATGTTCTGCAAGCGAGATTCTACAATGGTCTTTCTTGCTAGATAGAAGCCATCGGTCTCCAAATCCAAGGGAGCAGTCTGCAGAATGAAATGTTAATTTTGTTTGTGTACTTAAATCCTATTTAAAAGAACGAGAAATTGCCACGTTCAAAAACAGTTTTGAGACAAAATTCATAAAACCACATAGAGATTCCTTTTTTAAAAAAAGAAAAAAATGTGTTCAACAAATTTACAGACAGCAACATTTTGCTCGACAAACTTGACAAAAGATGACAGTTTTACAGATCAAATACAAATGCATACCTGAAATCTGGTGCGGAAGACATTTGACACATCAGAAAATATAATGTCCCACATAAGAAGCCCAAAAATTGTCAACCAAATGCCACTCTCAGCATGAACACCATGCCATCCACCTCCATCACCAGCATAATGCTGCAAAGCAAGTTGCTCGACTCCACACTGCTCCCCATCTTCTCCATAAAACCTGCTCTTCTTGCCAATTTCACAGTTCAAAGGTCGCCCGTGAATATGAACCTGAATTGATTGTTGCACAAGTAAATTGCTGGTTTCAACATGATACAAGATCAGATGGCTATTAAAACAAGCTACATTCTAATGACTAGCTACAGAAATTGGAAATTCTGTCTTCGAAGTGTTGTGACTTCAGTAATAGCTGTTATCAAACCATTCAGTATTTGTTCTTCAAATGTTCCTATTCTAAACAGGTTTGGACAAATGTTTTAAATATGAATCTGATACAAAGAACTCAAACAACTTGGATAAGGGCGGTATAATGGTTCATCAGGAAAGCATGAGGTAGAAGCATATTGTGTAAGAAGAGAGTAAATTTTGATGCTCCTGTGCATTATATCTGGCACAACAGAAATCAGAAAGTTTTCCAAGGTACAGATGTTCCCGCTGATAAAGTGTACAAGAATATTAGAACTGTTGCAAATCTGAGGCTTCCAAACTTGCACCTGAGGAATAATAGGAACGTTTTCATATGTCCTATGTGCATCTAGTACTTGTTTTTGTTCAGCTATTATTAGTTGCTTTATGTACTGGTTTTTTGTACTAAAACTATAATTCTTTAGTTGACTTACCAAAAATCAGAAACATGACACAAAAGTATGGGTTATGGTTGATAACTTTGAATTAGAAGTTTCATTAGCATTCCAGTCATAAAATCCATAAAAGAAATATCCAAACAATTACCTCCTTAATCTTCCTCTTAATGGAATCTGGAAAGCTAGGAGCTTTCCAGCGCCTTGGAGGTTTTCCCAGGCGAAGAACCCGCCTCTGCAGTGCAATTCTTGAACCAGCACGTACCCATGGATCCAATAAACCGGCTTCAGCAACTGAAAGGCTCTCATTGATGCAGCCGGTGTGCTCCAAATCAATAGACAGCCTGAGTGTCCAATAACCTCGCCTTCCATCACAAGTAAAACAAGCAAGCAATTGCTTCAGCAAATCAATTGCATCTTTGTACCTGACAGGACAAATTTGTTCAATAAGGCAGTTGGAGCCAGAAAATTTTCTCCTTGGTGCGGGGAATTTAATAATTTATGAGCTGCAAAACACATTTTTAACCTGAAATGTAAATTTTCCTTGAAGAAGTAATAGGAATCAGAACTTATTTATTACTTTGAAGGATGGTATAATAAAATCATGAGCATGAAAGTACACAGTACTGTAACGTGAATAAATTAATGAGTGCTCCTGTAGGGGGTGCCACCTATCTAACTAGCAACAACAGACCCAAATGAAAAGAAAGTTTAAGGTACAGAAATCAGTAAGTACTTTCAACACAGCTCACACCATTCCCTACAGCCTACCACCCAACAGAGAGAGAGCCACCCAAATGTAACGTAAATGCTAGTAAAGTGATGATTCAAAATTAGAAATTTTATACCTACGCTCATGCTCAAGAAAGGAAATTCCTAGAAAGACCACTTTTGAGTATACCCATGATGCTGAAAAATATGAAAGAAATATAGCCGCCGATTCAGAGGCCATGAAATGAGTTGCTTTTGCAATAGGGTTGGATATACAGGATTCGGCTATCTTTATGCATCTTAACACCAATTCACTATTATTTTCCTCAAGGGACTCGTCCATTATTTGTGCAACTTCAAGAGCCTGAAATGCACAACCGTTACATAAGGTAAATGAACATAAAAATTAGCAGTAATCCTGCATGAAAATATAGAACCTCTTCATAAGCTAGCAGGTCACTTCGTGTCGAGAAGATCTGTTCAGATATAATGCAGTGGTAAGTTGGATACTTGACTATTCCCAAATCAACTAGTAGAAATGCTGATAGATCCTGCTCTCCATTCAGGAAGAAAAGTCTCTGCACATGAAACAAAATTTACAGAATCCCTGTTTGCAAAGCAGAGAAATTTTCTTGTATCATTTTTGTTGGGTGTTATTGAAGGACTGGAGCCATGGGAGCACCTCAGCACGCCAAATAAGAGATTCAGCTTTTGAAGATGTCTTGATACACATTCCTGTTCTATTAATAATTGCATCTGGTAGGAACAAGCTGCACAATGCAAACCAAAAGGAAATATGCAAGTTAAAATACTAATTGACATATCAAAAGAAGCATGACATATCTTTGGCAGGATATTCTTATACCATGATTTATCTTCATATGCAGACAAAAGAGATGCTATAAGTTCTTGCTTTCTTGTACCACAGGTCCCATTCTGAAAATGCCAAATCAAATACAATAAATTCGAAGTCCCATCAGACAAACATATACCACAGGCATCAGAAAGAACTTACACCAAATTATATAGGCTATTTTATTCACATAGGATAGGAAGGGTGTTAAGAACATCCAAAATGTTGCTAAAAGGAGAATGAATACCCATAATCAGATAGATCTACCTTGATTTTCTAACCTAAGTTGGAGGTGCGAAGCCCATGATATTTATCCACATATTGGAAACAGATGAACACTAAAAGCAAAATTGCCTATGGACTTCAGACAAAGCAATGGCTTTATAGGCCAGAAATAACTTTTATTTTAGCAATATACATGCAAAGCGCACACATCCAGATTAGCATAAATGAAATATAGAGATAGCAAGGATAAATGAAATAAAGACAAAAAGTCAATATGCAAGGAAATTTTAGTTGGTTCTGCAATGTGCTTGCACCCATACAGATACCTGCATTTTTCTGTAATGAACAAGAATTACAGCTGAGCAGTATAAGTTATAGGGCTTCTTCCTTAAGCTTCTTTTTTATGAGCATATAAACAAAAAATTCGACAAAATGACCATGATGATAAGGAGAAAATAAAAAACAACCAAGGCTAACAAATTGCGGATACCACATCAAGCCCTTCAATTTTTTGGAGCTTTAAGTTTACAGTATCTTTTGAGCATGAGGAACAACACCAGTGCAGAACTTGAGAGTGAAGAGGCAAATCAAATATGGATTATGTAAAACCAAAAAATTAAAAAAAGAAAACCAGCAGACAAAATTCTAGTGCAGCTTGGTTCCCTCATTTTTTTCTGCAACATTTACCATTATAGAACACAAGGCTCTCATAACCCAAAAAACTCTAATTCAAATGGAAAAACCAACATGCCTGTAAAGGCTATAATCTTATAAAGAGAAATAAAATAGAGCATTATTAAAAAATTTTAATAAAATATGAAAACATTACTAAGTTTCCTACCACTAGAATGACAAAAGAAAGAATATGAACTGTGAAGAGGCTCTTCTCCCCAAGAAAAACTTCACACATCCAGATTAGCATAAATCAATAAAAAGAGAGTAAGGATAAATGAAATAAAGAAAAAAAGTTAATATGCAAGGAATTTTCATCTGGTTTGGCAATGTGCTTGCACCCATACAGATACCTGCATTTTTCCGTAACGAACGAGAATTACAGATGGGCAATACAAGTTATAGGACTTCTTCCTTAAGCTTCCTTTTTATATCAGCATATAAACAAAAAATTCTAAAATGAACATAATGATAACAAGAAAGAAAAAAGCAACCAAGGCTAACAGATTGTGGATACCACATCAAGCCCTCAAATTTTTTGGAGCTTTAAGTTTGCATTATTTTTCGAACATGGACGAAAAACGTCAGCAATGTTGTTGTGCAGAACTTTAGAGTGAAGAGGCAAATCAAAAGATGAATTGTGTAAAACCAAAAAAAAAAAAGAAAAAAAGAAAAGCAAAACAAAACCAACAGACAATTTTAATGCAGCTTGGTTCCCTCATTTTTTTCAGCAACATTTACCATTATAGAACCCAAGGCTCTCATAACCAAAAAAAAAATTCTAATTCAAACAGAAAAAAACCAAACGTGCCTGTAAAGGCTAGAATCTTATACAGGGAAACAAAATAGAACGTTATTAAACAATTTTAATAAATATGAAATCATAAATAAGTTTTCTACCACTAGAATGAAAAAAGAAAGAATATGAACTGCGAAGAGGCTATTCTCCCCAAGACAAACTTGGTTCAGGGCTATGACTCGGGCTACTTCAGTGCTGAAATGTAAACTACATAATTATCTCTTTCCTCTTGAACAGTGAGAAGCAAACTTGGCAGAGGCAAATAAATCGCAGAGAAAAACCCTAGAAATCAAATGTGCTGGGTCCTCATCTTTATCAGAAGCCAAGTAACATAAGATCCTTTATTGCTTAATTGTCAACTTTCTGCTCAATCACAGAAGCAGTCCGGTTCATAAGCCAGTTCCTAAAGGTATGCCCTTTCTCTTGATAGATATAATGTGCAAATCTCTTAAACATTTTAGCCTGGGAAGGAAAGTTTGGGCAGGAACATTTCATTGAAATGCCATTGGATCTTTAACATATTGGTTTCACTTCAAAGCATCGTTTGCATATCTTACATCCTTATCTACAAAAGCAAACTCATTATCCTTTAAATCAATCTGAATTCAATAATTAAGCCCACAAAGATACAAATTGATGCATTGTTGAACTTCCTCTTCAGAACTACGCCAAGCAACAATGTCACTGTAACCATAAGTAAGAGCACCCAGTTTGGGGTACATTATCTTTTATAGTGAACAAAAATCAACTTCTCCAAACATTGAAGCAATGTCAACAGCTTTCAAGGAATTCAGTGCTATTGTGCAAGACTCTGCCAACATGAGCAAGCATATGCCAAACAAGTAATCCCCATTCTTACTTTCTCTTCTTTCCTCAGAATATGGTACTCAAAGATTCTTTCCATCGGATTCAACCAATCATGAATAATCATTGGATATCCCTCTTAAGTAAGCTTGGGCAAATTACTTTTGATAAAAGGACAACAATATGGTACTAAAAGATGCTCTCCATCTATGTAAACTAGTTAATTTCTCAAGCTTCTGATCAATGCATATGCGTTCATTTTCATCACTTTCTCAGCTCTTCTATTCTTTTCTTTCTTTCAAACTGTTCACAATTTCAAAAGCAGCCACTAATTTCATTACTTTTCTCACTCTAACCAACACTATTCCACCTTACAAGATTACTAAAACTCTCTCCAATCTGGGACCTAACACTCATCAACTGAAGGAAATTCCTTACCACTAAAATATTAGCAGGCAGATTATGAATTCTATATTATGAAATCTCTTGTGCCTGATGAAAAATCGAGAAAAACAAAAAAGAAAGACATACTTCAATAATAAATTCCACCAAGCATTAAATAATGGTAAAAGAAGTGTAACATACAATGTGATTAACCTAAAACAAAGTTTTTGGAGCCATTCGGTTTGCAAAAAAAAAAGGTCCAGAATCTGAAAAGAAATAGTGGATGCAGATGATTCCTATTCCTAGTTCTTGGTTCAAATTGAAATTTGATTCCCCATGTAAAAGAATTACACATTCCCTCCCCTTAGGGTATCAAATCCCTATTCCAATCAAGACATATCACTATTATTTGATAAAAAAACATGCTATTTGATTATCTGAACAAAAATAATAACTGATAAATGATAAAATTATCTGCATTATCAAAAAACGAATTCTAAATTATTTTATTTCAACACAAATATCTAATAAAATAATAAATTTATACATTAAATGATATTGCAGCTTCTTGCTGAACCATAATATTTACATGTTTCACATTTAATATTTTTATTAGATTGATTTCAATTTCTATATAGAAAAGAGTAATAAAAATGGAAGTGCTAACAACTCTATAATGAATGAAATCTGATTCTCCACTGAACCAAACACTTAAAAAAAAAGGCAATCATTTTGTTTCTATTCCACTCCATTCATTTTCAATTCTGATTCTGCTTTCAACATTTGAACCAAACGGGCCTTACTGGATATAATGTGTGATGCATCATTAAGTACTTTTTTGGGGACAAATGTATTATTAAGCACTTTGAAAAACTAAAACCTGTCAAACCGTTCAATAAATTTAATGGTGAATTCAAATCCATTTTGCTTAATGGAAGTTCTGATTTCTTGCATTCTTAAGAAGTTCAATCCATGATAGGCATAGCTGAGCAAGTACATATTTAAAGGATATAAAACATGAAACTTTCACATGCGCAATGGCAATAAAAAATAGAAGGCACTGCACTTTAGTCAATAATATGAAACTTGAAGCAAGTATCCAAACGGACACTGAGGTAACAATTTGAGGGTCAAAGAAGAGCTATCTAGTTAGAGATTTGCTTAAAGTTCAACAGAAACTATTAAGAATGTCTACCCATGTAATTTTTTTTTTTTTAAATCCATATACCATTGAATAAAGTCTTAAACGGATACATAGCAAAGATGTTTGGCTTGTATGTGTCCACACAAGAGATCTCTTATTGTGCAGCCATCAAAAGCCAAATCCATATTTTATGAGCATAAACTATGGATACAACCAAAACAAGAGGGATCAACCCACAATGCTTGATAATTGTACATATAAATGACAGGTAAACAGTTCGCAACCAGGGTTATAGAGAAAGAAAGATGAAACATGAAACACCAGGATTATTGAAGAACAAAAATAAAAGAAAGACAATTCCGCAACCACTAACCACTACAAGGAATCTCTATCTTTCTCTCTCCCCCTCTTTTTCTTTTCATTGGTCTGTGATGATCAATACTGTTCTTGTGACACAATTAAAGAAGTATTATTCTTCCTATTTTCCACATGTAATAGTTTAATAGGCAGGGTATTAGTCATCATTTAAAACATACTCCTTGTAGGATGAAGGATACAAAATTCAAACCTAGAAATAAGGAGTTGAGGTGGCAATTAGGTCAGGTCAACCAAGTTCGAGTTATTCACTTTTGCTGTCATTTTTTTTGGATGAGTTCGAGTTAGGTCATTTCAAGTTTTAAGTCATCCATCGGGTTTGAGATGCAAATAGAATTTTAGATGAGTTTGGATCATGTTATGAGTTTGTTCATTGAAAGCTTGATTTTGGGGTCATGTCAATTCAGTTCACTCATAACATTTATCATATCCATATAATAATTTTTGTAACAAGTGTATTGCATGCAGTTTTGTTTTGGTAGCTCATGAATTTTTTTATAATTAGAAGAATATTTGTTTAATTAATATTTTTTGCTTGATATATTAACTAAAATAATAATAATAATAATCAAATAATAATTGAAAAAATTTGTGTTCCTATGTTAGTAAATTAAAAAAAATTAATTTATTTTCTATGAAAAGCAACCTTTGGTTAATGAAATAATGGAAAAAAAATGAATAACTTAATCTCCAAGTTAAAATCATAACTAATTTTTTTTAGTAGTGAAGATTTTAAATTTCTTAACCAGTAGTAAAATTTATTTAAGTTTTCCAATAAATAGACAGATTTCCTATTTAAGTTAGATTATTTATAGAATTATACTAAAATTTAAGTTATTCTGACCCATGAAAATTAGTTTTATTCTTTTTCAATCAATCAAATTAAAGTATTTTTAGTCATTAGTAATTTCAGTGATGTTCCTTTTAGTCAATTAAAAAATTCAACCCCCTGCTCCTCCCCCCCTCTTTTCTATATGATGAGACACAATTGGTCATGATTGACTCTCACTAATTAAGAGCACTCTCCTTTAAAGCACCACTTTCAGCATTTAGATCTACATGTAAAAGTAATTAAATTCTTTTTAAAAATAATAATTAAATTCACCAATTTTTCCTTTTATTTTATAAGCTCTAAGTCACTTATGATGTTAAAATAACCTTAATAATATTAATCAATTAGTGTATATTATGAAAATTTCATAATTGAGGTTTAATTTTATAATTTCATGGCATAATTTCTTACGGAAAAATCCAGCTAAGAAATGATTTAATTCTACCATTTAATTTAAAAGTGCCACCAACAATCTAGTAACTGTAAACTCCATCCATCCAAATTCAATCTAATATCTTAAACATATAATTTAACACTTAAAAACATTCAATAAACTCTCAATGTTTATAGATTCAAATTTTCAATAAACAAGCACTCTACATTTGCAATTCATTCCATGCATTCAAATTAAAACAGTGAAAAATTAGCTGTTACAATTTCCTAGCATCTCAAATTACAACATAACAATAAAGTTCAAGAGATGTGACTGTAAATTGTAAGCTGGAATAATTTTTTTTTTTAAATGACACATTTGGGTCGACTTATGAACATCGAGTCGAGTCATGAGTTGACCCAAACAAGTTAGAATTGACCTAACCAAACAAGTCACCATGATCTACCCAATCTAATAAAATTTTTTACGTTATTCGGATTCTAGTCATTTTGGGTTTGTTACATCTCCAAGCGGATTTTGGTCCTCTTTTCTTGGGGTAAGTTTAGGTCTAGTTATCATATAGGATCAAAAATTGCCACCTCTTAAGAGAACCTACCTACAATGTTGGATAAAGTTTTTTAAAATAAAATTTCTTTTCAATTTTCAGTTTTTTATGTTGATCATTAAATATTTGCTCCTTCACATCTTTATTTTCAACAATATAACACAGTATTTTGCAACCATAAAAAGCATAATTCATGCTATTTGGATAACCCACAAATAATTAAAAACTCAAAAAGAATAGATAAGCACAGTAATCAAAATAAAACAAGGCTAGCAAAACATGATTAATCCAAACCTTCTTAAACATGTATAAAATTTCACGCAGCTCAGAGACAGTGAGCAAAGTCAAAATCTCTCTCACGTCATTGTTTTGTAGTTCTTTTGCATCCTCAATGGAACAAATATAACTTATTGCTGCAATAATAAGCCAAGAAAATCCCACCATTTAAAATCTCAGTTGACAATGTAGCATTGGACATAAAACAAAAACTAACCAATCACTAAAATACCAGAAAGCTCCGTAATTGCTTGCTTACAATCTGAAACCTCTGGGTATGAAATATTAGACACCCGGAACCATGGTCCTGAAATAGTCATGCCATTATATTAAAATTATTAGACTTAGCACTCTTAAAAAAAATGCTTAAGAGCCTAAAAATCTCAAACCTTTAATCAAATTTGTAATTTTATCCAAAACTTTAATTTTGTCTATTGTCCTCTAATTTAAAAATATTGTGTCAGTTGTATCCTAAGTCAAAATAAGAATTAAGAAAATAGGTTTTATGCGGACATAGCAGCCACATGGATAAAATTATAATAATATTATAAAATTATAATACTATTACTTGGATCTACTATAATGACACCACATAACATCAAATTATAGTTAGTATATTTTATCCATATGGCTGTCCTATCAGCATAAAACTCATCTTCCTCATTTCGGATTTTTGACTTAGGGTACAAATGACATAATACCTTCAAATTAGAGTAGAGCAATTGAATTTCCAAAACTATGCAACACAATGGTGTTGGAAGTTGACAATATGATGTAGACAAGAAAAATAAGATTTAGAATTTATTTCAATCTAAAGTCTTAATTTTCAAATTCATATTTTTGTTGTGAATAGTCTAATTTGAAAAATTAAGGTTTAGTATCATATTTATTATTATTTAGGAGGTTTTATAATGATCTAAAAGTTGTTTTACTATTCTATTTATTATTGGTTTGCTACGACTGATCCCAAAAGGAGTAACAGTACTTAAAACTCTATAAATACATAGGTGACTGGAAATTTTCTCAAATTATTGACATTAGAATTTTGAGTATTTGATTAGGATGACTTGGTGCATATATGGATATTTTATTCAAATGATTAACAATTAAATCAAATTTGAGAACATATCTAGCTTTCCTTTGTGAATTTTGATTCTTTGTTCTTGTTACTACATCAATTTGGTTTTAGAGGGGATTCAACCAAGATTTCTTAATCTTTTCTTCAATGGTGACCTTTCAATATCGATAATTTTTTTTTTTTTTACAACAATACACATTTGCAGCTTTATTGGATCTCTCAAATTCTGCACAAAGATTAAGAGTTCTTGGGAAAAAAAGCAAAGTAGATTTCCGGTACTGTCATGGAGGTACTGTGGCAGCGACATAGTAGCAGAATACTATAGCAGAGAAATGTAGCAGGATACCACTATAGCAAAGTACTGTAGGATTGGTACTACAGCACAGCTGGTATTGATAGAAAGTGCTATTTGGGTTGAAATTCAAAAATTACAAGCTGATATTGATGCTTAGAACATACAGTTTGATGAATAGTTTTATCTTAGGGATACACGTGGTGGTTTTGAAAGAGTTCTCCTTCCTTGCCATATGAATTTTTAATGGTCCGTCATCTTTTACGACTTGAAGAGAAAGAATTTGAAGCATGAAGAGCTCAATATGTGTTTGCACATGCCCATCAAGAAAAATTCATTTGTTCAATCACAAGTTGGTTATGGTCATATAGCTTATAAAGGAAGGCAACATATTTCAACAAATAAGACTACTGAAGATCAAAGGAGAAACCTATTGAAGAAACTTTAGAGGAGATAAAAGAAACTCTAAAACAACTTACCAACTTTTTGGATTGGGGCTTTTGAAGGGTTGACAGGGTTTTTGTGACGTTAAAAAACCCTTACGCCCTATTTGGGAAGCTAATTCCCATGGTAGGGTAAGGTTTTTGGAAGGTTTAAAACCTTCTAAAACCTCTGTTTTGGTGGGTTGAGGGTTGATTTTTTTATTTTATTTAATTTTCACTATTTTGACTTTTTTGTCCTCAATTTATTTTTATAATTCGTATTTAGCCATCTTCTAAAAACATATATTTAGAAGGTATTTTAGTAACTTTAATATGAAACTTTCATTAAATCTTACCTTCCAACTAAACAAAATAGACTATAAATCATACTTTACCTTATCTTCTTCCCAAATAAGACAAAATTAAATTATTAACTTCACCCTACCAAACCTTATCATATTTCAAAAACCTTATCTTACCTTACCATCCATTTTCCCAAATAGAGTGTAAGAGTTGTACTAACTAGAGAAAGTGGCATTCCAAATATTGCATGGGAAGAATGTAAAGAAGTATAATAGCAACTTGAAGAATAGAAAAACTTTCATTGTTGAGACATCGAACAATTGTGTTGAATTTCGAGATGGTAACAATGAGCATGGACAATTTGAGAAATTTTCTTTCAAGAAAGGAGATAGAGAAACTATGGAGAACACAACAGAAACTGCAAAATCAAATAATTCTCTTATTCAAGGTGAATCTAAGAGTGCTTCTAAAATATAGGCGATGCTTCATTTTATATGTACCAGTAAACTTACTGATATAAAGCAAAGCATAAAATTTACAGATGCATTTTGTTGCTGCCATCCAAGAAGATAGAACTACATCTTCTCCAACTTAAATATTGATTCTTTGGCACTGTAAAACTCAAGATCAAGTTTTCTCCAACCAAGGAGAGCGATGCAGACAAATTAAATAAAATTTAGCAATCGTTTTAATCTAAGTCTTAATTCTGAATTTCATATTTTTGTTATGAATTTTCTGATTGGGAAGATTAAGGTTAAGTATTAGGTTTATTAGGAGTTTTTATTATGGTCTAAAAGTTGTTTTTCAATTCCAAATATCGTATTGGTTTAGAAGTTTTCTAGTTGGGAACTTAAAGCTCTATTAATCCCTAGGTAACAAGATATTTTCTCAGGTTGTTGTTAATAGAATTTTGAGTAATTGATTTTGAAGGCTTCGTGCTTACATCAATTTTGAATTCAGATAATTAACATTAAATCAAATTTGAAAGAGTATTTTATTTTCCTTTCTGAGTTCTGATTCTTTGTTCTTGGCACTACCTCACCAAGATACCAACTGATGTAGAATTGTAGGATCTCAAATGCGAAATACTTTAAATCAACCAAAAAAACAAAACATATCTCCTAACCTTATATACAGAAATAAAATAAAAATTACTAAACAAATGCTAAAAAATATAAATTACATGCTAAATTTCCTACAACTATAATGAATGCAATTAGAGTCACAAACTAGGATTCTAGCGATGTCTATAGGGTCGAATATAAACTATATCAATCTACTATAGTTAGACTGCTTAAACCCATACCACAACATCAAACGCTCCTTGAGCAATGATTCGAAGAGTTGATTCATGTATACCTCCTCTTCAATATTCTCAAGTATGACGTAATGCATCCTTCATATCTAATTAGAAGCAAATGACATGTGGCAACATGCACGTACAGCTAGTGGAGAATTCCTAGTAACAAACACTGCATGTTGTCAGGATTAACTTTTGGCTGCAAGATTGGTCATCAACTTGTGAAATGTACCAGGTGGACAGACTACAATATGATTCATTCAACGACCAACAATTTAATTTAATAGGAGAAAGAAGTACAATATCCCTAGCATCATTTGGCATAATATAAGCATTTTCACTTCCATAGCCCTCTAGCAGCCAAATATTCAATGAGCCAAAATAAAAATATAAAAACATGACGACTTCAAATTGAAGCAAAAGGAAGTAAAACAAATTAGTAACCTTTCCGTGTACAAAGGCGAACAAAAAGCCTCTGACTGTCATTTGAAAGAGACATAAATGATTCTGTCAACAGGTTAAAAAAACATATCATCACAAAACTGTTCCCAAAAAAAAAATCCAGATATATAGAAGAAATATCAACATCTGAAGTTGGAGTTACTACCCATGAACCCTTTCTCATCATCAGTGAAAAGGTGAGCATTGCTTCTCAAAACCTCTTGTATTAGCAAACAAAAATTCCTTTGATATTTTGTCATACTACCATAATTCTTTGCAGATTCAACTTCATGTAGAACATTTTTCCATAAACATGTAAATGCAGCAATTTCATCATGGTGTTTATCATCATGTGGTATCACTTTGCAACACACAACTTGAATAGGAACAACATCAAGAGAATGTTTTGGAACAGAAGTCACATGTCCCTGCAAGATAATAACACTTTCTGATATGATTGGAACAAAATTTTTTTAAAAAAAATAGAATTGCAAATATTGAATGGCAGCAGATCAGTTCACAAGCTTATACAAGTGAGTTAGAACTTGGAGCTCAAAAAGCTCAATAGAATTCTAGTGTTATGGAGTGGAACCAGCAAGCTGCCATTGAATTTGAATCAATCTGAAACAGCTGCCATTGCCTTGAAATATTTTAGACCATTATCAAAATAACTCAACAATAGTAAGAAATCAACCAACCACTGTACAGCATAGTTTTTATTTTTTAATTAAAAAGTGAGCGTATAACATCCACAGTCACTTGTTCTCCAGTACAATAGATACATGCTTTTGGTTTCCCTAATGAATCACTTATTGAACTTGCATAAACAATGCATTACCTCCCTAAAGTCCATTGTAAAACAGCCAAAATGATTATTTATCATTATTAGTTGGTGATTGTTTCAGTTGTTATTCATACTTTGCCATCTTATACCTAAAAGTTAATGCAAAGTGGAAAGGCAATGTTTTAAGCTAAAAAAAAAAAAAATCAATGTTCTAAGTTCTGTGATCGAAGAGTTATCTTTAATGGGCTTCAAAGTTCTGAGATCAAAGAGTTCTATCTAACAAATTCTTACTATCATAATCTTTTTCTAGATTTTCCAAGCTATAGTCTCTATAAGTAGATCCCCAATCAATTGCTCCTATGAGTAAATCAATAACTTGGGACCATAACATCTGGGTGGTGAACTGTTGAATCTTTATGTCAACCTAAATTGCAAGCACAGCTTAGAATGACAAAAAGGCAAAAAGAAGTGTTGGTTGCTTGCTTGAAGTTTCCTTCAACAAGCAAGAATATTGGTTTAAAATAATTTGTTCATAATGCTCACAAAAATTTGTATTTAACCTAATCTCATCAGTTTAACTCTCTCTCTTTCTCTCTCTCCCATTGCGGAGAAGAATGGGTGAAAGGGCATCCTATATTCCAGTAAAAGCCAGTTTGGCAATGCAAAGATCTCTCCTTCCATCATCCTCTTCTTTTGCCATTGAACAATGAAATGGTTTTTGTTGGCATGCAACCCTACAAGAGTTCTACATGGAATACAAGTAGCAATTATACTCATCGTACATTGTTGACAGCTTCATTCAAGGCACTCTACAAGGCCTTGGTAAGAACTATAATAATTATAAGACTCTAAAACTCTCACTCCCTCTATTCCACAAAAATGGTCACATTTCATTCTTCATACAATGTTATGGTCCCAATATTTGGATCTTCTTATGGGACTTGTGGCTATATTGATAGATTTGAAACAAAGAAGATATACTCATCATACATTGTTGGCAGCTTCATTCAAGGCACTCTACAAGGCCTTGTTAAGAACTATGGTAATTATAAGACTCTAAAACTCTCACTCCCTCTATTCCACAAAAATCTTCACATTTCATTCTTCATACAATGTTATGGTCGCAATATTGGATCTTCTTATGGGACTTGTGGCTATATTGATAGATTTGAAACAAAGAATATTTATGATAATATTAAGGGCTGATGAAGAGAGAACCCTTCAATCTCTTGAAAACTAAAAAGAATAGGATAATCAGAGCTCCTCCGAGAAGCCTTTCAATCTCTTTGGCAAATGCAATTAAGAGGAAAATTATACTTTTCTTATCCTTTATAGTCTCCTTCTTCATCTTAAATACAAAGTGGCAGTAGATAACTGTAACTCGATAACTTTCTACAACGAAATTACCCATAAATAAAGACTACTCACTACCAGGGGTGGGCATAAAATAGTTTAAACTAAAAAAATGATTGATTAAATACATATCTGGTTCAGCTCAATTCAATTCTTTGAAAAAAAAATTTGATGAGTTTGGTCTAGTTTTCATAAAAAGATTTTGGTTTAAGTGAACCGAATTGAATTTACTTTAAATCAAACTAAAATAACTTAAAATATATTAAATCAAAACAAGATAATTCAAATTTGTAGATACGTCAATCTACATATATTTATTATTTTATTTCATTCATAAGTTAATTACTCAAATTACTATCATGATTATTTAGACTTTAATTTTTTTTTTTTTTGGTCTATACGAAAAATGACCCAATAAGCATTTTGGGATTATTGATTATCTAAATTATATGACATGTGGATTTAATTCTAAAATCAGTAATAAGATTTCGAAATTAATTTAATATCACTGAGATAACTTACAGAGATTTGGCTTAATGGGCTACGAACAGAACTCGTTAAAGAGAGTGCAGCTCTGTTTAACATTTCTCGATGGGCTTAAATATCAATCATATACTATTTATGGTACATATCATTTTTCTTATTTGTTTTCCATCATAACATATTTATACTTTACCTAGTTAATTATTCTTACATCTCCTATCATTCTAAATAGCTATTCAACTCACTTCATTCAAAAGCTTGAACTCATTTTCCTCACTTTCTCCCACATAGCTTTTATTCTCTAATTTTTTATTCTCTCTATTCTTTTCTCATGCTCTACATTTTTTCTTGGTTCGTTGGTGTATCATTATTATACATCTAAGTCTTATATATTTTTCTCACCTGCCACAAAACTTTTGATCATATTAAAATTTTCTATTATTCCTCTCGCATCATCTTTACCTCTTCTTGGTGCATTACTAAGATATAACATCGTCTTATCATCAATATTTCAAGAATCCGCATATCTACAAACCCGATTTGAAACTCATTAATTATATTAAAATATATAAAAACTATCAAAAAAATATTATTTTTTTTAAAATATATTACAGGAACTATAATTTATATTTAAAATATTTTAAAAATCATTTCTGAAAAATTCATTCAAACTAGACTGAATTATAATCAAATCGAACCAAATCGGTTTGGTTTGATTTATATATTTATTCAGTTCAGTTTGTATTCTTTGAGAATTTGATTTTTTTGTTCAATTCAGTTTAAACCGATTACCAACACTACTCACTATTAAAATAAATAAACTGTCTTAATAGCCTTGAGTCCCCAATATTACTCCCTCCCTCCAAAATGCATTTGTCCTTAAGTGCGAAGAACTATGATATATGAAAGAAACAGTCCCCTAAGGAACTTATCTCATCTAATCTTCATGAGTACCTATTTATGAATTCAAGATTGCACTAGAAAGTTAGGAGACCGTGCATAACTCCTTACTTTGATACCCTTACTGTTTCTACTGCCATATCTCAAATTGTTGAGAAAATTCTTGTTGTTTGACTTAATTAAGTCTTTCCCTTGCCTTACCAAGACAATCTCAAGTCATGTCTTCCCAGTATATAGCCATAAAACCTTCAAAATTTGTCGTTGAAGAGTGTGCAATTCCCCCATAACAAAAGGCTTTAATACCTATATGTTACAATTCCCTTACTGGGATCTTGTTATGGGGCTCATGGCTATATTGGTAGATTTAAAACAAAGAAGATTTACAATAATATTAAGGGCACATTAAGAAAGAACACCTCCGATCTCTTGAAAAACTAAAGAATAGGAAAATAAGGGCTTGTTAAGAAAGAACCTTTCTATCTCTTACAAACTTAATTAAAGAAACAATACTTCTCTAGACCCCCTTTACAATCTCCCAATTCTACTTAAATAATTGAAGTTATCACAAGTTTGTAACTTTCTAACATTAAATAACTACCCTACTAATTGAAAACTATAACAACAATAAAAACAAAGCCTTAATCCCAAACTAGTTAGGACCGACTACATGGATCTATTTTCTCCATTGAACAACATCTTCCATGAGATATAAAACCATAATATCTTTTATTATAACTTCTCTCCATGTAATTTTGGATATGTCTTTACCTTTTTTATTGCCAATGACTATGGTATGTTCCATCCTCCGTACAGGAATGTTTACAAGGCACACGATTAAAATAAAAAAACTAGCATAAAACTAAAACTAAAATAAACTACATATCTTTATCTTTCAAATCTGCTATGTATTTCAATTTACGTTCTTAAGGGTACACAATGAAAAAAAAATACATATTCAAATTTCCTTTCTTATTCTAACAACATTATTTTTGAACAATTTTGACAAGATGGAGAAAATTGTAACCAGTTTGTCAAATTAGGCTAAAATTGACAAAACTAAAAGGATATGAACAAACTTGAAAATTAACAAAAAATTCAGAAAATGTTGGTCATTGGGCCTTTTCTCTCTTATGTGTGTGTGATTTTATCAAAGTTGCTGCATATACCTCAAACATATAGTGCAGGAGATATCTTAAATACATATTAAAATATAGACCAGAAATAAGATGCATACAAGTTCAGCTAACAACAATTTTTCGTCTATTAAGAACTATATTACCTCAAATATTAGAGAGTACTTCTCAATTAAAGGAGACAAATGCTGAGCTAACTCTCGTGGAAGAAAACCAAGCATTTGATGCTTGGAATCAGCCAAAACAACCTAACTCAAAAGGACCACACAACGTCATCAACACCATCAATTAGCAAGTAAATATTCTGAGAAAAGGAGAAAGGAAAAATACCTTGATGGCATTTGGATCCTTGGCATTATTAGAGTCCCTCAAAAGAGAAATTCTTGCCCCAAGATTTAAGTCCTTCACAATACTAAACCTATGGCCAACAATGAAAGTTTCAAGAATCACCCCTGATATGTCATCTATAGTGGTAACTGCATCACATAAAGGCAGTCCATTTTTCAAAGGCAATGAAGAGGTATCAACTTGGTAATTGGCGTTAGTGTTAACCCCTTCAGTTGGTTTCATGGTTGAACTAGCCGTGCCTGTTTCAGCAACAATAGGCTTATGCCTTGACGTTGGTAATTTATAAGGATTACTGTCATTTTTCTCAACAGTGGCAGAGTTCTCCAAGGCAATTACAGTATTCTGTACAAGACTTGTTGTCTGTGAGCAGAAGTTCAACTGCAGAAGGGTGCGCTGGGTGAATTTTCGTTTTCTCCCACTGGAGAGGCACACATCTGAAAACCAGTAGTTCAAATGGGGTTAGCTGGAAGACAACGAAATCACAATATATGGACGAGGAAGGGTGTTTTTGCTTTTTGCCATATAATGTGGTAGGTCTTTGTGATAAAAGTAATAACATTTCGGCAAGTGAGGCAGCAGATTGCCCATACATAAATTGTATTACATAATTAGCACGTTAGAAGGATTCTAGGCAAAATACTTGCAGCTATGACATGCAAAAAAAATATGTGAAAAAAAGGAAAAGCATAATACCCAAATGAGAGTTAATCATGAAGCCTTCCCCACGTATTCTACTCCCACAAACAGGGCACGTTACCCAATCATTAGTAGATATCTCAAGGAGGCTTTTCTCATCTTCAACAATTTTATTCTCGCAACTCTCCTTGGAGATGGAGATAACTTTCCCATCCTAATCAGTACATAGATTGAAAGAGCTATCAGAACAGCACAAGAACGTCTCGAACTAGCTCAAATTGCGTATAGAAAATACCTGGATGGGCACGGAAACCAAAGATTGACGATTGGGAAGGAATCGCCTTCGCTTCCCTACCAATCGGACCAAGCTCTCCCGTCCAGTTAACATTAACTGCAAATGGAAGAATCTCGGTGTGTCATCCGCGAATTTCAGAACTCCAATGTGAAGTTCTAAATTTGCAAGGAGGGAATAGTTTCGCGCCTTCTGAGCGGGTTTTCCCCCCTTTTGTTATTTCCTTTTCCTTCTTTTATTTTTCATTTATCATACAAAAATTTTAAAGTTACAAATTATATGCGAAATATATTATTGTTCATAATTATCATTTTTAATTATTTTTCTTTTATGCACAATCCACATGTAAAATATAAATTATATAACTAAAGGATTTGAAAATATCAAATTTCGATATTTGAATTATATATTTATTCTATCAATAACTGAGTCAAATTTTAAATTTTTTAATTATTTTTTGGTTAATAATATTTTTTATGTAATTTTTCTTTAATTTTTATACATTTATTAGATCAATTTTTTTATGATAATATTTCCTCCCTTTATTCTCTAATATTTACAAATGTAATTATAAATAGAGCACATAATAACAATATTCTTTGTTATTTTAAGAAAAAGACAACAAAGAATTGAAGATAATTTAGTCTAATTGAATTATTGGTTATGAAAATAACTATAAATGTTCTTACTATATAGCTATTTATAAATATGAAGTGCAGCATCATCTTTATAAATATTATTTTAGTTTTCATTTAACATTTTCAACTCTAATTTTTTTTATTTGTTCTATATATCCATTTAGTATATGGAAAAGAAATGACCACCATTGCATTATTTAGTAATTTTAAATAACTTATTTACAAAAGATATTACAGTTTAATAATTAAGAAAATAAACTGCAAGATTAATCATAAAAAAATCTCCATTTTTCTTTAAGATATATTTAGTTCTAGGCTTGGACACGATTTTCGAATTGAATTAGAACTAAAACCGAACTGTCGGTTTTGGTTTTATACAAGCCTTGGAGTCGTCGGTTCCAATTCGATTTTGAGCCTTGTTTTTTGGAGAGAAAAATGCTTCATCTAATATGAACGGATCACTCCTTGACACAAGTGTGCTCCACTTCACTATAACCATGCTCTTTTCGTCCTAAATTTTCAGTCTAAATTTCTTTTTTCGTCCATCTCAAAATTTAGTCCACTTTTTTTTAAAATTATACTTCATTCATTTCACAATATCTATCTTTTTAGAAATACGTACTTAGATTAAGAAAATAATTAATTATAAAATGCTTTTAATTAATATTGACTAATATACGTTCAATTGTATTCAACTAAAACTCTACATTAATGCTAATAAAAAAATATTTAATTCGAAAAAAGAGAGGAGATGATGATGACAGTAAATTTTAAAAAACAAAAAAAAATTAATATTACATTAGTGATGTAAAATGACAATTATATTAAAACAAAAAATTTTTTCTAAAACAATAGATATTGTGAAATGGAAGGAGTAGTTAATTTACTAGTTATTCATTATATCTCTACTTAATACATTGTAATAAAAAATTTATAACATCAAATATTTAATACACTTGTTGAAAAACTAAACAAAATTAATTTTTTAGTAGTAAACTTCAATAAATTATAATTGTTTAGTGTATATATTTTCAAAATGAATTTTTCCTAGTAAAAAATTTGAAATCTTGACTTGCTAAATTCTTTTCTTTGGTTTATGTTAGCCAAGTTTACAATATTAATTATATTTAATTTAAATAATTACCAATTCTAAAAATATTTATTATTATTTATTTTAATGTGAATGTGAGGTATATTTAAAAAAAGTATATAAAATTAACTATTTTAATTATATTATTTATATTTTCTTAATATGTGTGTAAAAACAAAAGAACTAAAAATTTAAGATAAGAAGAGTTTTTTTTTCTGCGTAAGCATGTTAGGTTGTGACTATTAAGTTTTCTTTCAATTTATGCTAGATAGTACCGTTGTGTTGTGTTGAAACTTGAACTTCCTAGTTTCAAACTCAAACTTTCTAAAATCTAATCCATGACTTTTAATTTTTTGAGAATCTTTATTTTAAGTTCAATCATTAACTTTTTTAACTTAAAAAACTTAAATGGAAGATTTATATCTACAAAGAAAACGCTTGCACACACATTACTGGTTATAATTACTTGTTATTATCAAAATAAAAGTTTAGAATCATAATATTTAGTGTTTGTCTAATTTGGTGTTTACTCATTGACTTTCAAAGATTAAGCATTTAAATATTGAAAAAGAGCGTTGAATAAATGTCAGTACTCAACGTTTAAATTTTAAAACTAGTATTCAAAGTTTAAAAAATATACCGAAATGTTAAAAGTTAATTTTTTTTAGCGTTTGAAATATAAAAATTGGTGTTTTAATTTTTTTTAATATTAACCTTATATTCATCAGTATTTAACCTTATATTCATCAGTATTTACCATTATATAAAATTGTATTGCATATAAAATTAATTAAAATATAAAAATAATTATTTTTTATTATTTTATAATACAATCACATATTCAGTCACTAAATTATCAAACACTTTGTATTTATTAATCGCTTACAGTTGATCGCTAACCATCGAACCAAACATGCCTAAATAATAAATGAAATTATAAATAATTATAAATATCTCAAATTTTAAAATTTTTATAATTTTAATTAGCAATTATAGCTTCTTGCAATAGCAATGCCAACCATGCTCATACTAGGAATTTTACCACAAAATAGTCAATGAAAATGTTCAACTAAAGGGCCAAATAAGTCATTGAAGTTGTAACGAAGTAATAAATGAGTATGAAATGAATTTTTCATTAAAATTACCTCTGATTTTATATTATTTCGACAAAATTACTCTTAATTTTACATTATTTCATCAAAATTACTTTTATCTTGTAATGTTATGTCATAAAAATTTTAAATATTAGCTGAGGAGCGCACTGGCTTAAAAATGATAAATAGACGTGGAGGAAGCTATTCCTTGTCCCTTGCCCCAAGAAAATTCATCGCAAGACAAATATTTTATTATTTTTATATTTTTTTAAAAAATATAATTCACTAAATTATAAAATAAAAATTTTTATGCTAGAAATTAATATAGATTACTCAACCTTTATTAAAAAGAGCTTTAAAAGTTATTATATCACTTTCTAAATTTCAAGAGTGATTCATAGTTGACAAAATTATTTTATTTTTCTCCATTTTTACCTTATAACCAAGGTAGAAGTAGAATTTCCGACCTGAATTTGTCTCACTTCAAACCACTAGTGGTGCTTTTTTCGCAATAATAACAGTATTTTTGCACACCATTATATTTTATTTAACCTATTTTTTCCTATATCAACTGCAATTAAATGAACAAACAAAATAATTATTCCGCAAAAATAAGTTGTTTCATGTTATTCAATCAATCGATTTTGATTTAGGAAAAATTTTATTATCTAAGTCAAATTGTGTTTTGGAGATTTAGGAATTTAGGAGACGATGGTGTAATTTCATTCTCTTCTATAAAGAAGAAAGGACAGAGATTTCTCGCTCATAAAAAGTTTTAAAAGTTATTAGATCACTTAGAAATTCCACGAGTGATTCATAATTGATAAAATTATTTTAATTTTCCCCATTTTTACCTTATAATCAAGGTAGGAGTAGAAATTTTCAATCTGAATTTGTCTCACTCCAAGCCACTAGTGGTGCTCTTTCCCCATAGTAGCAGTATTTTTGCATACCATTTATATTTTTATTCAACATATTTTTCTTTATATCAACTACAATTGAATAAACGAGCAGAATAATTATTCCGCCAAGACATTGTTGTTTCATATTACTCAATCAATTGACTTTGATTTAGAAAATTTTTTATTATTGTAGTCAAACTGTGTTTTAGGAATTTAAGATTCTTTAAGGGGATTTAAGAATTTAAGAATTTGGAGGATGTTGTGTTTTTGTCGAACTACAATTGAGTCCAATTCTTTTAAATGTGTTTTTTGACCATTATGCATTTTTAATATTATTTTTTATTTTTCTAATGCATTTTTAATATTATTTTTTATTTTTCTAATTTTCTCCCTTAAAAAATTGATTTTATAATTATTAAACTGTGTTTATAGCAACCGTGTTCTCTTCAGCCACAATATTTTGGACTTTATGATGAAATAATACAAGATTAAGAGTATATTTGATGAAATAATAAAAAATCTAAGGTAATTTTAATAAAAAAAAAATTCACTTTGTCTTCATTTGTCACTCCAACACAAATTGAGAAAATTATTTAGCCCTTTAATAAAAAATGATCACTACTAGACATGCCTATTTGAATAATTTCTTTCTTTTTTTCTTTAAACAATTTATTTCAAGAATTATTAAATTATTATTGAAATTTTATCAGTCATAAAATTTTGATTTTATGTAGTTGAGTTATTAAAATATGATTAATATTTTAATTTTTTCATTGAATTAAATAAAATTCAGCCAAATATTAACGTGACAAAATTGTTAAAAATTAAAATGATGATATAAAAATTATATCATCATTTTAATTTGCTCAAGCAAGACCTCCTCAATTTATGAAGGCTTATCAGCTTGATTCAGACCAAATGAACTTTTTCTTCAGCCACACAAAAAAATACCCTCTCTGTTCATGCCTTATCTCGTCAAGATAATCTAGGTTTACTCAACTTCACCTCCATTTCGAATGCTTAATCACTCTTGAATAACAAGAGGATGGGCAAGTTATATCCTATCTAAATGTCACGTATCCATTGCTAGCTTGAGCAAAAGAGATTGTAGTTAAACCAGTCCGCCCAGGTTAGAGATTTACCAACACTCAGAACAATACGGACACATCCAACCCTGGTACAAAGATTTCCTGGGTTCCTAAATTATTCTTTCTTTCAGTTTTCGTTTTTGTTTTTGTTCTTTTTGTTTCCGATTTGAATGTGGCCATTTCTCTTATTTTGCCGTGCTGTAGATTTTGACTTACTTGGAGTAGACAAAATGATGCCCACTGAGCGTTTATTAAAATTCTTTAACCTACTTGTGCTCTTGGTTTCTGCCCACGTGCATTCTTTGCCATTTCCTTGGTTCCTGCCAATGTGCAGAGAGTCACCCAAGTATCTGCTATCTAATAAAGTCTGCCAGCGAATCCTTTACACTGAAATTATTTATGGGTAGGTTTTTAATAAATAAAAATAACTGTTGAGGTATTTAATAGGTCAAAATAAAAATCAAGGGTGCTAAAATCCATTTCTTACATAGCCTACAAGGGGCAATTTATGCACTCGGCAAATTAATCAACATTTTAAGTATTCTACTGATTTCGTAGCAGTCAGTTACTAGGGAACCTAAACCATGTAAGCAGTCAAAGGTTATGTTCGCTCAAACCCACCAAAGACTCCTACAAGTTACATCAATTCACTACGGGAACAAAAATATTCCTAAGTGAATGTCATTTCAAAACATATATACCACTATTCAATAAATTTGAGGTATTTGATTTTCTTCCTTTCATTTTGATCATTGCTGTTTTGCTTCTGTTGTAGCATTCAGCGAACTAAAGCGTGCAGTAACATACATAGCAACAAGAAAACGATACCACACTGTGCATTCAAACTGCAAGCAGAATTAATAGAGTGGGAACCTACTAAATGTACTGTTCCAGTCCGTTCATCTTGCACTTCAATGCTTGATGAGCCTGAAATGAACCATACAAAGAGTCAGCGTAAATGAAACTAGATAACAGAAAAGTTCACATAGACTGATTATGATTTTTACAACTGATTATGATTTTTACAAGACATCAAGTCAGATGTAACATTTTGAGGACCTAAAACTGCGAGAAAACCTTTTGACAGAAGTCTTGCAAATACAACCAGCAAGTAATAAGTTCTGTAAAAAAAAAACATAATTGGTATTGAAACTAGCAAAATAAAAATTGCAAAAAAGAAAATTATGCTAGGATTCAAAGTGAAAATTTCCAATCATTTGAATTTGAATCACAACATTAATACTGATATACTTTTCAAGGATTTTTTTCACTTAACAAGAAAAAACTACCAAAGAAGGATGTATAACATGTTTTTTTAATTTCAACCCAATGATTAATTCAGCATAACAAAAGGACAGAAAATAATAAAAAGGAAGAACACAAGAAACATTAAGGAAAGCAACATAATTCTGGATGTATAATTTTTCTTTTAAAATCTGTTCCAATTATTACTGTGCTGGATGTTTAGCAACCAGCCTAGGTTTCTCTAAAGAAGCGAAAAAAGCAATAGTCCCACAAAAACTATGCTAATCTTACGCAAAACAAATTCCAAATCTAGTCTCTTTTTCCTGTCAAAACATTTTCCCAATGAATCATTTAATTAGAAGCTTCCTTACAATCCATCTTACAACCCCAAGGCCTATCTATATCTAGGCATCACTTCAAACACCTAAAATATGGAGAACATAGAAAACCCAGCAAATCATGTAGAGAATGATAGAACAGCAATTTCATGTTGTTTTGAAGTTGGCAACAAATGCTATAGATGGACCATGGATTTAAATCGTGGTCGCATGTAGCAGTAACAGGGCGGTCGCTATTGTAACGCAATAGTATCGGCAAACCAATATGTAATTTTTACGTGAAAAATTGCAAAACATTGCAAACTAAAAAATATTTTCATAATTCACTAAAACTAAGACTTACAACTAACCAATGAGCATAATCCAGCTCTTTTTTCGAGAATTTTTAAAGGTAAACTGGCTGGATTTTGATTTGGTATAAATGAATGGAAGAAGAAGAAATAAAAGAGGAGAAGAAGAAGAAGGGAAAAAAAAAAAAAGAAAAGAGAATCTGCTTCATACCATTACATATCAGTTGTTACAGTTACGTAACGACTGTTATGGGTTACAGAAATTTTTCAGCCGTTAAATAATAGCCATAACGGAAACTAAAGATAAAAATATTGTTACCTAATGTAACAGCCGTTATTTAATTCCATGGGACAGACAAACAACCATATCACTGCTTGGTTATTTAGGTTGTTTTCAGAGATTAAATTTTCTTTCCATGCATTATTTGATTGTATATCATAATCCATTGTTCAAGTCCAGCAACTTAACAAGCATCTTATGTCCTGATTAGGCTTTGAAAAGCAATAAAACAATAGAGATTTCCTTTCTTCAGAATCGAAAACAAGTTCTCTAGCTGATCCATTTGCTACTTAACATCACACATGTCTCAACCGTTTGATATTACTGACTCCCTAATTAGGTTAGTAGTAGCACCTTAGACTAAAATCATGGAAATTGCCAAAATTGATTCAGGAATACTGATCCTAACCTATCTTAAGGGGCATGAAAGATTATACCGATCCTATACAGCTGCAATTCAAGATTATATTGACAATCAGGAACAAAATCACAAGTGCCTGCACATTGTATGATAAAAGATGACCAATGGTGCTCGAAATCCTGATTTCAGGGTATACACTGAACCGATTACTAATAGTTCTCAATTATATCAACCTGATCAGATTCTGTGTCTTAATTCTTTCCTCATGATTGGAAAAATGTTCTTTAAAAAATGTTTTTTTCCCCCTCTTTGATTCCATTCACTTCAGAGAACTCTCAAAAATAGAACAAGAAACACCATATCAACATTTCTATGACAGATTTCTCATGTTTATCACCAAAACTAAGGGGATGCCTGAAATTGATCCCTAGAAGTTGATAATCTGATTTTTAGGTCCCTGATATATTTTAATATCCAAATAACTCCTACCATTAATTTTGCCCTTAAAAGTAAATATTGTGTAAAGTCGGTATAGGAAATCAAGTAAACTCATATTAGCACACAAAATTAAGGGGCATATGTTATTGCTCTCCAAATAGTGAAACCTAATTGAAATTTAAAATGTTGAAACCGGATAAACCCTACTTGATTAGACTCTAGAATTTAATATATATCCCAAAAAAAAAGGAATAAAAGACAAAAGTTCAACCAGATACTATTGATTTAAAAACAATATTATGAAGATGAATGCAAGTCATCACAAAATAAACAAAGCATCAAAATCATTATTTCATTAATTCATCAAACCCACAATTATAAGTTGAGCTTATATAATTGTCTTTGAGATTAGTCTTGATACAAATTTATGCAACCTCAAATATGGATATGATGATCAGAATGCACTGTTCACCTTTATCCAGTAGATCAACAATTATTTGGGCTGTTATTGATTGACTTTTGTTTGTAATATATTACTATATCAATCATAACTATAGCATTCCATTTTTTTTTTAAAATAAGTATTTGTGTTGAAAGAATCACTACCTAATATAGCCAGTTAAAATTTCATTAACGATTAATTTGTCATTTTTCTATTTAAAATAAATAAAGATAATGTCAGCTGTACCATTTCTTTGGATCTGGCAACATGATATTGTGATGTTACAAGTCATGACAATATCATTATCTAAAATCTTAGTCAGAATTAAAAGGCTTCATCTCTTGAAATGAAAGGCCATTACATTCAGAATAGAATGGACAAGACATTCTATCTGTATCATTCATTCACTCTGTAAAGGACAATATGGCTGTGAAAATTCACAGTATACCAAAAATCTTGAACACAAGACATTTCACCTTTTTTTCTGAAACCCTAGTCTAATTCAACATTTTTCCTACCAACAGCAACTGATTCTCCACCATTAATTTTATCTTTCTCCAAAGTAGTGCTCATTCTTTTGTGCTTTATGTGGTGAAAACAAGCTAAACAGATGCAAAACAGGCTTGGATTAATCTTTTCCAAATTTGGATGTATACTTGAAATAGGAACAGGTATATGCTTTTGATATACAATAATATGAAAGAAAAAAATAAACAAGAATAAGTGTGCCTTAGAAGGAGAAAGTGGACGAATTGCTTACTAAAAATAATGTCCTCTATGAAAAAAGCACTTCAAATAAACTAATTTTCATTCATCGAAGTCCACAAAAATAATTCAATTACAATTAGACAAGGATTAACGATACCAAAATTTCCCTATTTTAACAATGACTATGACTTGCAAAGAAGAATATATGTTTAATCACAAAGTAGAAGGAAATGAATCCATGAATAGAAAAATGCACAACGAAAATAAAAAGTTTCGAAATAATAAATAAGTAAATTGCACAGAATATTGCCTAATTATAAGGGTTATTCTAAAAAGGTCACTGCAAAAAATCGTCTATTGAAATCACCAATCCATTAATTTATTCTAACAAAATACTAAATTCGAAATTAACCTAATTTTCATTCATCGATTATGATGTGGCAGACGAAAATGGACTGACCCTACATATGATAGACCCCACTTTACCGCGTCAATTGCACTAAAAATCACCTAACCATACGAGTCATTCTAAATTTGCCAAAAAACTAAACAATATTGAGCCAAAAAATAAATTCTTTCTTAATTAATACCTAAATTTAATTTGGTGCAAATGATTCTTTTTTAATTAATAAAATTAGACAACAATGAGCCAAAAGAAAATCTTAGAATGATCTAAAATTGATGACACTCTTAGAATGACCCATAATTGATTGAATTTATAGTCCTCATATTTCTTACGTCAACTGCAACAAAGATACCTATTAATGACCTTTATTATTGTACGATAAGATTATCTAAACGTTAAAAATATAGAAAAAGTTCAAGACAACATAATTTAAAGAGATAAATAATAATATTAATGATCTAAAAAATCTAAATCTATTACCCATGTATGAAAATTTAGATTTTGAAAGAATTTAATAGAAAAAATCTATTTTAATGATTCTTTTGCTTAGAGAGTCTATGTTGAAAAAAATTTAATTGTCATTTAAAATAGAAATAATTTGATAAGAAAGTTAAATTAAGTCAAAAGTTATAAGATTTTGAGTGAATTCATTCCAATTAAAAATTTAAATAAAATTACTCTACTTAACTTAGTACTATTCTATTTTAAATAAATAATGTTATTTAAGGAAATAAAATGATTTCAATGCATCATAGATTTATTCTAAAGAATTGAATTCAATTCAATTGAATTCTATGAATTTAATATTTGTTTCAAATAATAGAATTCTATCACTAAATAGAATTTTCTCACCAATAAAATTTTTTTCTTACACAATTTATTCAAAACAAAATATTAATAAAACTTAATTGTACTTAAGGTTTTAATTGAATCAATTGTACTGGAATTTCGTTTAATTTTACATATATCCAAAATCAAAGTAAAAACAACAGGTATATTTACATTAAATTTAATCTTACATTTTTTTTGTTACCTTAATTAGGACAAAAACTTAGATCTTAGTTAAAATAATATTTTTATTTTACTTTAATTTAATCAAATTTCTAGGGGTGAGCAAATGGTCGGCTCAGTTAATTTAGTTCGGTTTTTTACCAAAATCAAATAAACCAAATTTTATTTATTTAAAACCAAACTAAACATAAATTTTTGAAAAAATTGAATTAACCGAACTGATTAAATCAAAATTTATATGCTTATAAATCGAACTGAACTTATAAAAAATTCAGTTCGGTTCAATTTGATTAAATTACATGTATTTAAATTTAGTTCGATTCAAATTAGTTTGATTTAATAATAATTTCGATTAATTCAATTTTTTTGATTTTTTATCTAAAAAACCAAATCGAAAACAAAAATTTTTTAAAATTAAAACCAAACCAAAACAACTCAGTTCGGTCGATTTTTTCTGTCCAGTCTGATTTTTGCTCACCCCTAAAATTTTCAGTAAAAAATTAAAACTTAGTTTAATTAATTTTCTATGAACAATAAAAAATAGTTTTTATTTATATTTAATATTAAAATTAATCCTATATATATATATATATATATATATATGTTTTGTATTTGCACCATGCAATATATAGAATGAATATTTTCCATTTATCTTCTTAAAATGACCTCTTTAGTTGGATGATTTTGACATGAGCAAGGTTGATTTGATTTGCCACCTGTATGCTTGATTATACAAGTCTCAAGTCTATTCAAGAATCAAGAATAAATTTGTGCTTCAAATCCCAATTAGACTTCTAGAACACTTGTTTTTAGCAACTTAAGTTATAAACATTTAAAATATATCAATTGAAGATCCTAAACTAAGTCAATTTAAAATTAAAATTAACAAGTTTGTAAAACTATCAAGTTTTCACTCAACAATCTCACGTCGCTCGTTGGTTTTCTCACAGATCTTCTTTTGCTATGTTAATTTTTCTTTTTCTTGATTAAATGTTTTCTCCCTTTCTCTTAAATTTTTTTGATTTTCATAAATTCAAGATGGAGATAAGAAAGAAAATACAATATCTTTGCCTCCAAAATCAAATTCATAAGTATTAGAGAAACTATCATGTTTAGCCCTCTTATCAAATTGTCATGGACGCCCGAAAAGTATTTGATTAGCATACATAGAAATTACATCATATAGCACTCCATTCTTATATTTGCCCATAGTAAACGCAATCTTAACTTGTTTTGTAACTTTTACTTTCCCATTATCATTCACCCATGCAAGTTATAAGGTTTAGGATGTTTCAAAGTTTGTAATTTCATCTTTTCAATAAGTATTAGTTGCATTAATGCAACTACCACCATCAATAATAAGACAGATTATCATTAATTCTACATTTAGAATAGAAAATATTTTCTTTTTACTCTTCATCATCCTTAAATTGGGAACTTAAAGAACGTCTAGTCATAAACATACCTTTCCTAGCTACCTCATTGGGGTCCTCTTCATCATCAACGTCACCAGCCTCTTCCAAAAGGGGTGTCTCGGGGTTGGTTTCAATGTCATCCTCCTCCTCATCACTTACAGTCTCCCCATCATGCAACAATGAAACTAACAAACTTTACTGTATAGTGCTTTTATGTCTCTTTTGCAAGGTTATGAAGAATGGTTTTCAATGAAAGTGCGTAAAAACAATCCAACTTATCTCTTAATTCTTTTAAAAATAGTGCTATAATGAAGAGTGAGATTGCATATTCATATAAAAGGGAGTTTTGTAATACTTGTTTAGACGTTTCTTTATGTTTTTCTTGTTTTAACTCTTGTTTTTGAGTTTCTAGGTTGTTTTCTAGCCATGAATACTTGTTTTCTTCCTTTAATTCATGTTTTTGTTATTTAAAGGATTCTTTTTGTTCAAAACGTTTTTTTTTTTTTGCGTTTCCTCTTCTTCTTTTAGACATTTACCATGTTTTAATTGTTTTTTCTTCATGTTCTAAATATGATTCATATAGGAATAGTTATTTTATTTATTGTTTCAACCTTTTTAGCAATTCTTGTTGTGAAAAACGTTTTCTTCTTTCTTCCTATTTTGAAGTCTACAAATCTTTCTTTATTCTACATGTGCGTTTTCTTCTTTTAGTTCTTGTTTTAATGTTTTTTAGTGTTATTTTTGTTCTAAACATTGTTTTTCTTCTGTTAACCTTTGCTTTTATGTTTTTTCTTCTAGTTTTAAACATTTGCAATGTTTTGATTCTAGGTTTTAGATTTCAAACTTTTCTTTTATGTTTTGTTGGTTTAATTCTAATAGTACATGTTTGTTTGGCTCTTTTAAAGGTTGTGTTTGCGTTTCTAAATTTTCTTTTTGCTTCGATTCTAATGTTTGTTATAAGTTTCTTTTTTATGTTGAAGGTTTAATTTATAGGAAAAATTCTTTCATTTTTAGTTTGTGTTTGCAATTTCTCTTAGACGTTTGTTTCCTTTTAAATTTAGTTTTTGAGTTCCTTCTTTAAATTCTAGATGTGATTTCTCCTCTTTTCATCTAAGTATTAGCATTTCTAAGTTTTCAAGATTCTTTTCATTTAAAATGTTTATCTTCTTCTTTTTGTGTTTTCTCTTCTAGTTTTAATTGTTTTCCATGTTTTAAATCTAGTCTTTGTTTTCCTTTTCATTTAAAACATGTTTTTAAAATAGTTCTTTAGAGTTTAGTTTTTGTGTTTCTAACACTTCTTCTTCTTCACCTAAACGTTTGTTTTCTTTTGATTCTAGTTTTTATGTTTCAAAACATTTGTTGTGCTCTTCTTTTGGTTTCAAACGTTGGTTAGGTAGCAAATTTACTTTTGATTTTAAGAATTCCTTTGTTTTCAATGTTTCTAGTTCTTCTAAGAGTTTTAATTCTTGTCTAAACCTAAATTTTCTCTATCTAGTGTTTTTGACTTAAAGAAATTTTTTGCTTTAATGTTTCTCCATGCTAGATGAAAAATGTATACTAGGGTTTCTTTTAAATGTTTGATTTTGATTCAAACTCTTTTTGTTAGATTTTTAGTGTACGGTATTGTAGGCGGTTTCCTGCAAGTTGTATTCGATCTGGGTGGAAAAACATACAATTTGCATACTAAATTCAATTAAAATTCTTTTTGTTAGTTCATATATTTGGTTTTTGCTTTTTTGCAGGTCAAAATTCAAAGGTGAATCTTTCCAAAGGAGAGAAGGGGTTTAACCAATAAAAAGAAAAATTAACGCGATAAAAGAAGAGCTGTGAAAAACCAATGAGAAACGTGAGATTGTTGAGTGAAAGCTAGATAATTTCACAAATTTGTTAATTCTAATCTTAAATTGGCTTAGTTAATTTAGGATCTTGAATTGACACACTTTAAATCTTTATAACTTAGATTGCTAGAAATAAATTTTTTAAACGTGTAGTTGAGATTTGAAGATCAAACTTGTTCTTGATTCTTGAATAGACTTAGTATTTGTGTAATCAAGTATACAGGTAAAAAATCAAATCAACCTTTTTCGTATCATTTGGTAACAAAGCTAAGACTTTCAAGACCAAAGGTATCTTTAATTTTCTTGTTCTTGCATTGAATTGCAAATTGATCATCAAATCGCATTCTTTATTATTCTTTTCAATTCGGTTCTAATTAGTTCATTGTGATTCAATCTGTTTTCCATCCTTTCCCATCATTAAAATAGTTTATTCCATTATCATATATCATAAAATCATCATCAAATTCTGTTTGAATTCACATTGCATGCAGAATTTCCTAAAATTTAGGAAACCTGAGATGTGCACAATATTTAGCTCTAATTCAGTTTAACCTCATCAATTGTGTTCCATTTTGATTGTTTTCACTTTCAATCATTAAATTAGGTTGTTTTATCGTTCCACACCAAATTTCATCATCAAACTCCATTGCAATAGTATACTTTTGCAAAATTTTCTTAAATTAATAAATTTTGCAAAATAAGCTAGTTTTTGTTATCTAGTTGGAATTCTTTGATTCTTTCCATTCCAATCTGTTTTCTAAGTGGATTAACACTTCTTTGGTGTTTAATTGCAAATTAGATCATTAATATTTCTTTTAGCAAATTTTGCTTGCGAAAGTTTTTTCTTATTAAGTTCTTGAAAAAATTTGGTTAAATTATTGAGTAAAAACTTGATAATTTCACAAACTTGTTAATTCTAATCTTAAATTGGCTTAGTTAATTTAGGATCTTGAATTGACACGCTTTAAATCTTTATAACTTATGTTACTAGAAACAGATTTTCTAAAAGTATAGTTAGGATTTGAAGATCAAACTTGTTTTTGATTCTTGAATAGACTTGAGACTGATGTAATCAAGCATGCGGGTAAATAATCAGATCAAACTTGTTTGTATAAGATCTTTGGTGCAATTGACGTGACAAAGTGGAATCCATCATATGCTGAATCAGTTCATCTTCGTCTATCATGTCATCATCGGTGAACGAAAATTAGATTAATTTCAAATTTAGTACTTTATTAAAATACATTAGAGTATTAATAATTTCAATTGAATTATTTTTTTTTCAATGACCCCTTATAGTTAGGTGCTCTTTTGTGTAATTTACTCTAATAAATCTCAACATGATACAAGCAGGCATTGCACTTGCAAAATGGTTGGAGCAATCTTATATACACAAAACCCAAAGGTTTAAGCCCCATGGTGACAGTGGTAGGATTCCTATCACCATCAAATCTTCCAATAAAGGTATCCACTAGGTATCGCGTCTATTTTAAATCGCAATATTGATAACAAAACAAGACGAAAATATTAATTTTTTCCACCTATTGGCTTGACAAATTAAAAAAATGTCATAATTGCGGATCTAAATTAGCTTTGGTACCATGTATCACCCACTAGGTACAAGGATGTTTACCTAGACAATCAATAAGTATTAGAGAGGGGTCACTTTTCTGTTTTGATGGTAACATGAAGTGGTACAATTGTAATTCGTAGTACTTTTGGCATCCTTCAATTTTCCTTCCCACAATTGGAAAACATTAAATTAAGGTATGCCTAAAATACCACAAAAAGGTACCAAAAGTCATCTAATCATATTCTAAAGCCAGTATTCATTGCTCCAAAAGATAGCAAACAAAGGTGTTAAAAAGAACAGGTAAAAAATGACTTTTGGACTCACAGTTGTATTCAGTCCATCCAATGGCCTGGCGTTCGAGATCGTATAAAACAAGCTTATTTGAAAGTACTAAATCTGCATAGGAAAACAGATGCAGGATAAGAATTAAAGAATTCCACAAAACATACATTTTTCATTCGTCATACAATATCCTTCACTAATAGAACAATTTGTCCAATATAACTAGCAAATCAATCAGATAGAATCATGGTAAATCCAACTTTCAAAATTTATAAGCTTTCTTTTTTCCCTCTTTTGTGGTCTTCATTTTTTCATTATTTCAATATAGAACAAATAACAAGGCATAAACCAAGATTCAAAAAAGGCTAGAATGTCAACATGACATATATTTAGAATAAAATTAGTCAGAGCAAAACTAACAGCTGATAGGCTACTACGAAATAGATTTGTTTGACTGGGCCAAAATAAAGGCTAGATGCAACAGAAGTCTAATCAAAATGAACACAATAGGGACAAATTTAAAGTTGTGCAGAATAAAGACAATTCTACATGAGAACGACTGAATGACCACAACACATCTCAAACAAGACTGACATCAACATGCACACATTTTTGCTTATACCTCCTAAAAGAGTCATGTTCCTTCTATCTGTTGATTGCGTTCCACTGTTTTGCCATCCAATACACCACAAACCTTCCTGAAAAAGTCCAAATGCAAATCAGCTCATTCATGTCAATTGACTTGTAAATACAATTTATGCAATCAGTGGGTTAGTCTAAATTACATATGAACCTCACAATTAGAATGTATGCATGTGGGAAGAAACAAAAGTCATTATTTGTGAAACATGCATGAAACTTAACAAATGTAATATCTAAGGCTCAAATATATATAACTCCAAAATCTAAAAGCTAGAACCTGAATCCCTAAAATGCCCAATCCAACCTCAGTTCCTCCACATGCTAGGACTGGTTCAGAAATCAGTTTTACCCAACAACCTGACGGGACCAAGCCAAAATGAAAATTTGGGTTACTTAAATATATCTTATTGGTCCTGTCGGGTAAAGTTAAGCAGTTAATTTGATGCAGGATGAAAGGTTCAAATTTGCTATAGCTATTATTCACGTTATTAGCAGATACACAGAACTGTAGCAATTTTCTAAGTTAGGTTATTTTATGTTTTAATTAGTCTTTCTAATAAGTCAAGTCCTATTTCTAGTATGATTTGATAGTTAAAACTTGATTGTATGAGGATTTTCTATTCAAATCCTCATTTTAATTGGAATATATGTTCCATCCTTATTCTAGAAGGATTTTAGTATATAAATAAGGCCATGTTAGACAAAACAATTATTATTTCTTGTATTGAGAATTTTATTCAAGCGGTTTTTCTTCAAACCTGTTATCTTTTCTTTGTTCCAAACACAACTCTATTCTAAGAATAATTGATGAGAACTAATTGCCCAATAGTACCCTTCTACATCAAGTGGTATCAGAGCAAAAGGTTCTGCATTCCTACAAGGATTTTTCAGCTGGGAGACTATGGATGGACGAGTAGAGGCAACAGCCAGAAAGAGGCAGATTGAAAGAAGAATGGTTGGTTAGAGAACCTAGTTTTAATTCAGAAACTTTTTATTCAAATTCCTGAATTTCATGAGTTGACATTGGCTATAGAAGGTATATGGGAAACATTATGAAGCCAATATATGAAGAGTATTACAATGAGGGAGAGGAAGAAATTGATGTATTCCTATACAAGAAGAAAGTGTTGTTCAACAAGTTTGTATTGCTCCTAAAGTGAACACGAAGATTGGGATGAGAAAACAAACTCCAAAAAGAAAATGTTTGCTTATGGATATTGTGAGTGATGAGTAGCCAAAAGGATTGTTGTATGTGGGAGATGTTCCATATATAATTGATGTTTTCCCTAGTGCAATTTTACTGAACCAAGCCAATTATCGGATGCCACTAGCTCATCAAACTGAGATGCATCATCAAGTAGTAAATTTACAAAATGGAGGGATCGAACGAATGAGTAAAATTCTGTGTAGTGCCACCTTTACATGTCCTAAGAAATGATGGAACATTTGAATGGCTCATAATGTTATTTAGTGTAACCATTGCTCTAAACTCTTCCTATTTTATTGCAAATATAGTGGGCATTCCTACATTACATGTTATGGATCTAAATGATTTTCAGGAAGTGCCTACGCCTACCAATTGGGTTGACAAGCTACTAAAGAAGACTAGTGAGATGGTTCAAGAAATTCTTGAAATGAAGAAAGTTCATTCACAAAAAGGGAGTTCACATCGAAAACTTTTCACCAAGTGGTTAGCCAAACCATGTACAATGGGAACTTGGATTTTTGAAGAAGAGCTGAGACCAATTAATCCTACTATGACCAATATATCCAAGTTAACTCATCAGATTCGAGTTCTCTCCAACCCTGGGGAAATGGATGCAGGATAAAAAGTTTGAATTTGTTGTTGCTACCATTCATGTTACTGTAATGGGTCAACATTCACATTAATGAAATAATTTTCTAAGTCGGGTTATTTTATGTTTTAATTAGTCTTACTTTAGTTAGATGGTTTAATTAGACTAGTGCCCATGCCTACCAATTGGGTTGACAAGCAACTAAAGAAGACTAGTGAGATGGTTGAAGAAATTCTTGAAATGGAGAAAGTTCATTCACAAAAAGGGAGTTCACATCAAAAGCTTTCACCAAGTGGATAGCCAAACCATGGACAATGGGAACTTGGATTTTTCAAATGAGAGCCGAGACCAATCAATCCTACTATGATAAATATATCCAAGTTAAGTAGTCAGAGTCGAGTTATCTCCACCCCTGGGGAAATGGACGCAGGATAAAAAGTTTGAATTTGTTGTTGCTACCATTCATGTTACTGTAGCGCCTTACTGTTCACATTAATGAAGCAATTTTCTAAGTTAGGTTATTTTATGTTTTAATTATTCTTACTTTAGTTAGAATAAGTCAAGCCCTGTTTCTAGTAAGATTTGATAGTTAAACCTTGATTCTATTAGCATTTTCTATTTCAATCCTAGCTCTAATAGCAATATGTGTTCCATCCTTATTCTAGAAGGATTCTAGTCTGTGGATAAGGCTAATGTCATACAAAACAATTATTATTACTTGTATTTAGAAAAACATATTATCATTTCTTTGTTCCAACTATTATCAACTCTATTCTAAGCCCTAATTGTTAAGAATTAATTATCCAATACCTTCCGCCATCATTGCATACAAAGATTAAATTGATAAAAATGTTTTCTAAACATCATTTTTTCAAATCTATGTATATTTACCACTTCAGAACTGAGTTCACAATTGCAAAACCTCAAGTTCGACTTGAACTCTTAAGGAACCTCTCTTCTCTCACAGACTCACCAAACATTAGTCAAAAAACTCACCATAGATCCCATTTGCATCTCCATACTTTCTATTGATTTCTTTGTTTCACACTTTTGATTCACTATCTCATTATTAGTTTAGTGTATAATCATCCAAAAACCACAAATCTCCCAAAATAATTCAGATTCAAAATTTTTTCAATATGAGATAGGTCTATATCACTAGTTTATTCTTCTTTCTAGAGAGAAATCATGGCCAAGGAGTTCTATTTCTTGTTCATATTCTTCATTTTCTTCTTCTTGTTCAATTCTGAAACTTGTTTTAAATTTTGGTATGTGGGTTTTTGACTAAACAGGTGAATTTCAGTGCTTCCATCTTCTCTGAAATGGGTGTCTTAATGCTTTAACTTATTGGCTTGGGAATCCTATTTATGTTCATATACTTAGTTTTAAATTTCTATTTGAATCTGAAACAAATCTAAAACTCATGTTGATTCTCTGAAATGGGTGTCTTAATGCTTGGCCTGGGAATCCTATGTATGTTCATATACTTGGTTTTAAATTTCTATTTGAATCTGAAACAAATCTAAAACTTATGTTGGTTGTTATACACTCTATATCAAACTTCAAGAAAATAATTACAGATCTGTAATTAAAAACTCTTCCATTTTTAATATTTTCACTTGATAATTGGACACCACTGAACTGAAACTGATCCCAATCCATTCAGCTTAGCTTTGGACACTACCTACTCAGGTCCGCTTATATATTATTCAAGCTGATCAAATTCAGGTCAGGGTCTCCACTTGATAGAAACTAACCCAGACCTGAATTTGAAAAGCTCTATCACGTGCCTAAAACTGAATTCTCAAATCCTCAAAATCTATCCCTAGTTCACTAATTCTAAGTTTCTAAAATCCCAAATTTCTAATTATAATCCTAATTTAAAGCACTCAAGGATCCTGTAGCACTTTATCTAGCATCAAACCCCTCCAAATGAATCAGGGCAGGTGACAGCAACAGTTCTTTCATTTTTATCATAACAAGTAATGAAGATGTTTGTTTCAGCAACTTAAATCCACAAAAATTATGACATTATAACATAGTCCTCTCTCTATATTTAAAAGGTAGACAACTTGAAAAATCATTCTAACCTCGCATATTACTCTCACAGACTAAGACCATGTGTTTTCCTCAAGTATAGGTAGACTCTCAATTTCATTCCTTTACCCATTATTCTTCATAAAAAATCTAATCCATGAACATGACATCTAAAAATAACTTTCCAAGAAAATTCTAATTAAAAATGTGGGAGTGCATCAGTCCTTTCGGTTAGGTTTTGTCGAATTTAACTAAAACTAAAACAACCAAAGTTCCTAAATTATAGAACCAAACTGAACCAATTTATAGAGGAGAACCAAATAAAACCAAACCAAATTAGTCTGATTTGATTCTTCACTTTTTTTGATATTTTGTGATAATAAATAAAAAGGAAAAATTTCAAGTCTTAACCTTAATATTACGAGATAAAAATAGGTAGTAAGTAAAAAATCCATCCCACTTCCATCTGATGCAAGCGAGAGTCTGAGTACACGGGGTGGGGGCAGCATAATAAACAACAAGTGCCATGTGACAGAGAGGAAGTGTCTGTATGTGGTAATCAAACTAAATGGCAGTATTATAATAGGTTCACTCCAATTATTATGTTTTTTCTTCAAAATATTAAAACTGAACCAAATAGAAATAATTGAAAATATATAGATTAAAAACCAAACTGGAAAATTGATGTGTCAGCTCAGTTTTTTTTAGTTATTTTAAACTGATTTCTGCTAATCAATAATTAACAATTTCACATTTCTGACTTCCAATAACAGAAAATGCAACAGAGGACATAAATTATCAGTTTGGTTTAATGATGGTTAAACTTGTTATGCATGCTCTTTCCTGCAAAAACTCACTAGTTCTCTCATCTTTCTACAATAAAAGAGGGAGATTTAGGTAGAGGGATTGCAATGCATCAGTTCTACATTTGTAGAGGTTAGCAGCTCTTCAGTTCTGAGTAAATCTCATGTAAGCATGCAAGCCATATCAACTTAAGTAATTAAGTTATCTTCTAATCATTCTGTTGCGTTTTAAGGCAGTCAATCATGTAATATCATTTCATTACCAACTGATCTTTTGTACAAAATAGTGAAAGCATCAATAAAAAAAGGTATGACTATATAGTAAAGCAATTTATGCATTTTAAGTTGAAGCTTTATTGACTTAAAATTTTCAAATAGCCCATTCTCGAAACACCTAGTGGATAATCATACCATCTCAAAAACTGTTTTAGGGTAGCTGTTTGTGCAAAATACTTTGGCAAAAAGCAACAATTTCTATTTCTTGAATCCAAAAACTAACTCTTTTAGCCAAAGCATTGAAATGGGTGACATTGTGAAAAGTAGGCTTAAATGATAAACTTAAGGCCAAAACAAATAAGAAAAATATTTAGAGAAAAGAAAATTTTCTTACTGTAGAGAGTGGATTTTGCCATAATGTTTTCAATCATGTACCCATCATAGACCCTTATTCAACCTTGAACTCCAGTGATATAAACTGAATTAAAGCAGTCAAAAATCTTACAGGAATGAATTTGAAATAGAAATATAATTCCTCCACTACACGTAAGATTAACCACCAAGGAAATATCCGATTCAAAATTTTTCCGAAAAAGCTAAACTCAAAATTTTGATATCATATGGATGTAGAGAAAAATAATGCCGATGATATGTCTGACTCCATAATATTGAAATTTAAGGTACACAATCTTCTATAAGTAGAATATGGATTTCTGAAGTAATGTCAATGGAAAAGAACCATAGAGAAAGAATATATAAAATAAAATCATTTACAAATTTTACAAAATATACTTACAAAAGGGAACAGATACTCATGCGGATAAACCTTCAAGAAAACTGAGTTTTCAAAATGAAAAGTGACATTTGGAAATCCATCATCAACACTGCAATTGAAACAAAACATATACAGATATAAGCAGATGCTCGTTGAACATTATGCCCACACCAAATGCTGGGATATGAGAGGAAGATATAGCATATCGACGCTAGGGAAGTATATTGGTATATTGGAGCAAAATTCCAAAATACTGATGCCAGGAAAGACATGGCTTCTGCAACAAATGATATATTAACCAGCAGATGAGACCAGAAATAAACCAAAATGTGAACAACGGTCAACTGATGCCTAATAGTTAATAGGCATATCATAGAAAAAATCTAATCAGCCACCTATTTGGTCTTAAACTATTAAATGCTCCTTCAAAATGAGTAAAATTAATAAACATCACGTAAAATCATCAACACAGGATGATTTTTTCAAATTTATAGTAATATTACATGCTGGAGTAACCACTAATTTGCATTCTCTATTTTCCTTCAATTATATTAATCAACTAAGATGATAAAGTAATCAATTACCCCCACAGATAGACATTTTACAGGATAAAAACAAACAACGAAAGACCAAAATGCACATCATGCATCAATACAGCTTCCAACAGTTAAAAGACAAATAACTTGAATTTGCACAAAATAATCATTACTATATTAGTACTGCATTACATCTGATTTGCATGAAATAAATGAGATCTTCAAGATTTAAAACTTGATATTCATATCTGAAATGCACAAATGTTTTATAAGCTAGAATAAAAACAATTTCAAATTTTAAATGTAAAAGTGGCATTGTTAAGACAAATGAAAGTAGTTAACAATGGTATTATGCTACATTCCTTACCTTCCAGAATACTCAAAGCATGTATATTCATCATGTAGTGTTTGAACATTCAAATCCGGTTGCTGAGAGATTATCTAATAAGGATATAAAACACATAAGTGGGCGATATATAGTAAGAATCTCCAGCAGATAGAAACATTCTTTTTACTGTATACCTTACTTACTAATGGCTCATAAACCATTTCTGGGAGATAGGCCAACGTCGTACCACTATCTATTATTGCTCCCTTCCTATCTCCAGCCTCAAACACATATGTTGGAAGAGGTAGGAAATCACCTCCAACTTGAACTGCTGTCATATTGACATTATAATGCGGCCTAAAAGTTTTAGCATCAAGATTCAGGTTGATAAGGCACAGCATCAGTCCATAAAGGAGCAATAAGACTGAGCTATTAAGTAATACAGCTTCATATATGTAAATTTCATATAACAAGATATAGCATGAGTCCACAAATGAGCAATAAGGCTGTACAGTTAAATAATAAAAAGTAATCACTGCATATCTAGAGACAAAATTATAAAAAAATAAAAATAATTAAATAATTAAAAAAAACATCTCAAAACAATAAACGGAGGCATTAGGAACTCTCTTGATCACAACATGCAAAAAAATTGGTACTAACATACACTATGTTACTTGGACTCTTCACTACAAATATCCAATACAAGTACATGTTTGGGTGCAAAGCTCACCTCTTTTTTTTCTGAAATTTTCTTAGATTTCGCACTGATTTGAAGCGTCAACCTTTCATACCCATGTAGTACAAGATGAATATTTTGGGGGGTAAAATCAATTGTCAACATGGTTATGGTAATATGGATATAATCACTGAAATGTTCACATGATTGAATTTTTAGGTTAAGTGAGTTTTTATTACAACAATGGACCCTCTTTGAGCACGTGGTACGAAGTTCACATCTTAACTATCCATCTTATTAAGCAAAGTTCAATATAAGATGTAGTGTCTATTTGGTTTGGCATGTTTGGTTAGGCGTTTGCCAATTGGCATTCAGCGATTAAGTATTCAAAAGTTGAAGAATAATGTTTGGTAAATGTCAACATTTAAATTTCAAAATCAGTATTCAACATTTATAAAATATAACTAAACGTTCAAAGTTAGTTTTTCCAATATTTAAAACATAAATTTGAATTATTTTTTTAATATTAACTTTATATTTATCATTATTTACCATTAAACAAATTTGTATTTCATATAAATTAATTAAAATATAAAAATAATTATTTTTTTGTCATTTATAACACAGTTCTAGATTCAATCGCTAAATTCCCAAATACTTTACATATATTGATCATTCACAGCTAATCACTGACTGCAGATCGCTGACCCAAATAGGCCCGTAGATACCTATATTCGTCCATACTTTAAGTTCAACATGCTTTCACATGTAAGACTTGCTAACAATAAAAACATGTTAAAACCTTTTTTTTTATCAACATGTTAATAACTTGTTAACCCCTCAACTACAAACTTCAACTTCTTAGTAGAATGATTCTTTACTAGTAGCAAAGTCATATAATTCCATCAACTAGACCAAACCTTAATCTTGAACTAGTTAGAGTTGATGATATGGATTCTTTTTCTCCATGATAACCAATTTAGGGCTACATATTCAAAAACATCTAGGGCCAATAAATCCTTTTTCAGTAATTCTCCTCTCATCCTAAATTTTACCGTTCCTCTCATCTAAAGTTTTACAATTTTTTTCTTATCTCCTACAACTTTAGTATGCTCACCCTCCTTTATCTTTATCTCTGTTTTGAATTGTTTATTAGAAGTCATTGTCTTCCATTGATTGTTCTAATAGTTGCCCAAGTTTGCTTTAATTTTCATTCTAGTTACAAAAACTTGAATTTATTGCAATTTATCACAAAATTATAATTTTGTTCCAATAAATCTTGCTTGCTTCCAGTGAGCAATCCACCAAAAATAAGATATGGAATTCAATTCAAGACAAACTTTTGTAGAGGAAAGAAAGAAATCAAAGGTTTTTCAATTGGGTTCTTGGTCTAGACCTCGTTTTAGAGTTATCCCATGTTGACTTCTCACGTTAGAATATCAAGTATCAAGGAGATTCTTGCTAAAATTAATTGAAATAAAGCTACTTGCAGCAAAATCGTAGTTCAGGGAGCAATTTGCAAGGGAAACTCATTATCTTCCAAAATGCATTTGCAAAATGAAATATATAAATTTGAACGATATTGAACATCCACCAAGAGTTAACATAAAAATTTAGCCAATTTATGCAAAGGATCTTAAAATAAATAAAACTTATTATCCAAGTGTCTTCATCTTTAACAAAGCATCTAGTTCTTTGAAAATGATTTAAAAATTTGAAGAAAAGCCATTAGCACTCTGTTTACTCTTTCATTAATAAGGACAATTCACTTAAGGGCGCCATTTGTTACAAGTCATGCATGTTTTCTAGAAAACTATTTGCAATATACACTTAAGTTATGTATAATAAAACTAAGAAATCATAAAAGCGAGCAATTAGATTCAGTCACATACTCGTTTGGTATCAAAGGTGTCATGTTAACTGTTGGTTGCACAACATGTCCAATAGCAAAGATGCCACCTCCATTTATACCATCTAAGCAATGAGCAAATATCTTTTTCACTTTTCCAGTGGCGGCCAATTGTGAAATCATTGAAGAATTTGATTTTCCAAAACCAAGTATACCATCAAGAGCTTCTTTCTCACTTGAGCCTAAATTCCCAGATTGAGTGGCCCCACATCTATAAGAAAACATTGCACGCGCCTCATCAAAATAGATAGATGCCAAAAACTAAGACAAACATATGCACAAACGCATTTAAATAGGTGGTTCTGTATATTTATGCATGCATAAATTCTACATACATGCATATAAACAAATAGAATTGACATAAAAATATAGGAATGCATAGATACTCAGGTACAAATGCACGCATATAGTTATATGCATACACATACACCAGGAATAAAACAAAACTCAAAAATTACCAATACTTTCCACCAAATAGAAGAACCTAGAGGGACAATTGCAATCTCCTAAGAATAACTAAACTATTTTAATATGAAATTCTAAGACTTGAGATTTAACATGAGTACACAGAAGTGACAAGACCACATATTCTCGAAGACAATGTCACTGTTGAAACTAGATCTAATAAACATAAATGCCAGACTTTTAAAATTTTTCAGAAGATTATTTTGTCATTGTAAATAGTAAGAAAGTAAAGAATATTGCCTTTCCAGCTTAACATAATAGTGAAATAGAGGAAACTGGAACTCCATCATATTTATTTTCAACAATTTACCCTCATTTATTCTTCCAAATCATGGTCCCAAATGAATCCTTGTTTGCAAGAATTCCCCTAAAATAAATAAGAAGTCATTAATGCTTGAATTCATATCTTGGTTGACATTTTAAGTGCTGTTGTACTGATATGCCCATAATATCACATTACACTTGCATAGAACATCAATCTCGAAGCAATAAGGATGACAACTAGAGAGAATCTCACATTAAAACTTCAGCAAAGGCCCCAGTAGAGTTTATCTAAGAAAAAGCAGCTTAAAAAAATCAGCATTGACCTAAACCAGAACCAAGGACAAACTTTCCACCTAAAAAATTCAACCCCGTTGGACCATAGCACTTATCTAGCAAACCCTTTCCCTAAAAAGAAAGTAATAACACATCAATATGAAGTTTAACCAAAACCAAAATCGAGTACTTAGCAGTGCTTTTATGTCACAAGTTAACTCATAACATGATGATTTATAAGTTCTTATGAATTCAGAGATTTACATATAGTAAAATAGTACACTGCACCTGGCACGTTATTAAGGAACTAAATAAGCTCACCCAAATATAATACTTCCATTTGCTGACGTAGTTTCGAGATCACCAGATACTCTATCATATTGCACAATGTCCTTCACAAAATAACCTGCAGTAGAGCTCCCATCTCCGTATATCTCAAGATAAGGACAAGACATATTTGCTGAACAGCCCGATAATGGACGTCCATTTACCTCATAGCAAAACTCCTGATCACAAGGAACCAACTTCCCAGTGACTGAGTCCTTAATATCATATAGTGTGAGATCCATCTGGTGGAAGAAAACACTTGATCAGGAAAACAGAAATAAAAAAAATCAAGAAAACAAGGGTGATTTAGTTAAGATACGTAAATGAAGAAGAAACACAAAACAACGACAAAGTAGAGGCCTACACCAAGGGAACTTGTTCTTGGGCACTCTGTGCATTGAATGCAATTCACCCACATAATGTCACTTCCCGTATCCACTTGCACATAGTAGTCCTTGGTAGGTGTCCCGATTCCAATCTTAGCATAATAAAGCCTACAAAAATTTTACAATTAAACAGACTTTGTCAATTTTGTCGACTGTAGAATTTTAAATGCAAACAGAAATACTGAAGTAAAAGGCGTGTGTGGAAAAACCCAAAGTGATCGCTCGGAAGCGTCAGAAATTCTTCAGTTGGAAGAAAACGATGTATCAGCTAGTTATAGACTTAAAAACACAGCCAAATAAAAAGAGAAGTAAAATACTACGAATTCCACGTTAGAAAACAAAAAAGGAAGCAAACATTGGGAGTCCTAAACAAGTAAATTTTAATGAATAAACATGTAAAGAGACAAACCCGACACCATCGGGACGACCGCTTCCGCCAAGAGGAAGATCAACGCCGGCAAGAATACTGAGCTGGCGACGATCGTCGTATGCCTTTAGGTCAGTGATAGTGCGTTCACGCCCTGCGAATCTGTACTTGACGCTGAAGACGCCATGGTTGGCAGAGATAACGACCATCTTTGAGGAAATAAATGCGAGTGAAAAGATCAAAGTGACAAAATTTCTGATAACAAAGCACAACACCTCATCCATCATCATCATCATCTACAATCTTTTGCGTTTATTTTGCTGAACGAGAAGAATCATAAGAATCATAGACAAGTAATCAACTGCCCTGCAAAGACTTTTCCACCATCCCAGTGTAGGGAATTGCTAGGGACCCACACCGCTCCGTACTCGCAGTGTCTTCCCATCATTGTTGTGACAATTTCTTCGCGACTGCGTGGAGGGGAGGGATATAATTAAATACAATTTCGCAAACTAGCGGCGTCAAACTGCCTGTCTCACAGAACAGACAGAAATTCCCCTGCCTGCAATTATACTTCGCTCTTGCCACGGTTGGTTTTGCTGCGGTTCATCCATATCCATATATATATATATATATATATATATATATATTGACAAAAAAAAGTGCAGGACATGGGAGTTGAACCCAGGTGGGGTTCCTGCCAGCCTTTGCCTGTCATAACAATAATTATATTTTTAACAGAATAATTAGATTTTATTTAGTGATTTTTATTTTAAATTTTTTAAAAAGCTTAAAAATTAAATAATTATTTTTCTATCTAAAAATTGTTGTCATTATCCAATTTTCATATTATTTAAAAAAATATTTAATATTTTATCATTTATACCTCAATTATATTTAATAAGAATTAAAAATATTTTTATAATTTAGTAATTAATAAGAGTAAATTGAAAAAATTGTTTATAATATTTTTGATTTAATAAAAATGAGAATGTATTTTAAGACATCCTAAAAAGGAACAGTAGATTTTTGGGACAGAAAAAGTATTGAAAAACTAAAATTAGACATACTTTCAATTATATCTTATTTTAAAAATTTAAGATAAAATTAAGAAATACATATTATTTTAAAATTAATTATTATGAATTTGTAAAATAAAAAATAAAATCACTTAAAATTTGAATGTCTATAATTGAGATTAAGCTCTTTTCCTTGCATCTAAAATGAGTATTAATAGCTATATACATTTAAACACAATGCTATATCATTAATTTTTTAGTTAATGAATTGCAAAATTGATTTATTTTAGTTAATGAAGTTCGAAATTGATTTATCTCAAAATTAGATATGATAAAAGATAAAAGTAAGCTATGGCAGATTGGAGTGTTGAACATCATTCCAATTCTGAATTAGTACGGAAAAAAATGAGAATTATGTAAGTTGATAATGAAAGAGTAAGAAAGTAGGAGAAATTGTTTTAGATTGTATCTACAATCTTCAACTATCTTTTTATACTTGTGAAATAATAACTGTTTGGTTGAATTGTAAGTATCGTGGAGATTTAGGACTTAATCGTTATATAATTATATTTTTTCAAAGATATAAGAATTAAATGCGTACATAATATTTGAACATTACCAAACGTCAATCCATAAATGCTTGTTACCTCAATTATGTTATTAACGAGATTGATTGAATGTCGTGTTATCGAACAACACCATTATTTCCATCTTTGTGATTACATTCTCTTAAAAAATACCAACTATCTTAGAATTATTAGAAATATTGAAGTTTATTATGCATTTTTAAAAATATATATTATGGTAAATGATATTTAATATATTACATGTAACATTCTATGGGAGAATTGGTAAGAGTGTGATTGACAATGAAAGGTGATCGAATAGATCTGGTGCTTCTTTCGTAATTTCGCCAGTTTCTTCTAAGAGCTTTGTGGTCCATCGGTGTTATCTTCCTGCTATTTGGATTTGAAGGACTGCAAAGATCAGCATCCAAAACGACCTGGTTTGGCGGGAGCCAGCATCCACAAAGACATGGTTTGGATGGCGTTTAGATAATTTATTGCTCATTGTGTGGGTCCCAAATGTGCGTGACAGGCTTTATTTGGTCTAACTGGCGCCGAATCAAACGGGGCATTGAGCCATTTTATCTACGTTGCCAATGTAGGTGCAATCAAGTTGAATGGAGTCTAATCATATTAAGTTCGAACTTAAATTTGCCTTGAAAATTCGGAGTTAGAGCTTTAATTTTTGAATGCGAGTTTGATATTGATTAAGTATTTGAATAATCGACCTCAACTCGATTAGACTCGTTTATTTATTTTTTTATGAATCTTATAAATTAAAATTTAGATTTAAATAAGTTATATTAATCTCAAATAAACTGGATTAGAGATGAATTGATTAAATTTAACTGATAATATTGTAAATATATCTAAACTATATTAAACTCGCGAATCTTTTAAATCGAGTACTTTGATATTCGAATTTGGTCCGTTCAATTATTTAAGTAGATCGAGTTTGTGCTCGGTTCGATTAATTTCTAATTAATGTCGAGTATTTTTTTCAAATCGATTTCGAATAATTTACTTGCTGTCTCAATTTATTTACGCTTTGAATTATTGTTGCTGAATCAGTGCGCTTCAGTGCCTCTCGCTGGGCAAACTGGACATTTTGGCTAAATTGACCGGTGGTTCATGCTTGTTTTTCTAGATGCCTGTTAATGTGTACACCTACAACATTTATTTCAACTAAAGATTAATATGAATCAACATACATGCGACAATGGTTTTTTTCCTTTTTTAAGGAAGAAAATGGAATTTCAGTTTGTAGAACGGTATGTGTTGAACAATGTCATGGGTTATATTGTTTTGTGCTCTCAGGGATCTATGATCTCTAAAAACATTTTGAGGTTGAGTTTTTTTAAAGTTAGTATAGAGTGTTGGATACCTTGTGTGTGTGTCTATATATATATATATATATATATATATATACCTTTTCTCTATTATAATATAATGTCATGCAATAAATATTATTTTATATTTTTTTATAATAAGAGAAATTTATATTTAAAATTATGTCATTCCGAGGAGTATAATAAAAAATTTATATTTTAAATCATTTTAAGTATCATTATAATTGAGATAAAATAATATAAAAAAAAAGTATCTAACACTTGTCATTAGTAATATAAATGTTAGTATGCAAAGGGATAAATAGAACAAATTTTTTAAAATTTTATTTATATTTCAAAATATAGTACTAGATAAAAAGGCTGGATATTCAATATTGTGTAAATTATTTTGAACTTTGTTCTCACACACAAACTATCCATAATTTATATAGATCACAAAAAATGGATTTCAAAACATTTTAAGTTCATACTTTACACCTCATAATACGATAATAAAACTTATAATATTTTACAGTTTAAAAGAAAATAATTGAAGATAATTATCTAATATTATGATTGAAAAGATAAGAGCTATAGTTTAGCAAAGATTTTAAAATAGTCGTCCTTATTATTTAGGCAAAATCTTGAACGTCTTCATAATCATTAGAGATAAATATTTGATCGATTCGATTCAAATCAATTCAAATAAGGTAATCCCTAAATAAATTGAAATAATCTTAAAAATTAACTAAACTGAATTGAAATATTTATCAAACGGAATAAGAAAATAAATTCAATTATTTTAATTCAATTTTGCAAACATCAACACGCTAAAATACTAAACGATAATCAAAGCATTGGATGCTCCAAAATATTATTTACAGTATGAATTTAAGGCTACAACTCAATTAACCATAAAATCCATACAACTAAATAAACATTTATAAAATTACATGAGGAAAATTAATAAATGATCCACTAATACAAAGTTACCTATATAATTATAAAATTAATTCTTAAAATAAAATAAATTAATTTCAAATTATTAATTATACAAATCTAAAATGAATTAATAAAAATATTAACCTTAAAATTAAATTTTCACAAAAAATTAATTCTAAAATTTTTATAATTTTCTAATTGGAAAAAAGTATAAAATTCTACCTTGTGATTTTCTTTTTTGGCAAATATAATCTCGTGATTTGTTTATTTGTGAAACTCTACACTGTGATATAATGTTGTTTGCAAAATGGTATTAAATCTGTGACTTTATTACATCCATATGATATGACATTGGATTTCGTACATTATTTCAAATAATTATGTATATGTATATAATTTATTCACTATAAGTACATAAATTATTCTTTTTTTTTATTTTTAATATATATTTGAATAATTTCTGTTTTTATCACTATAAAATTTATTCAAATATATACATAAAATAAAAAAAATCTATATTTAGATTGAAAAAATTATGAATTCAAAATTTAGACACATAATTAGTTGAAATAATTAAAATCTTGAGTATATTTAAAGTCATCTTCTTCAGAGATTTGAGATAAGACTTGTAAAAGATATACTTTATATTTTGTCTTAAAAGATATTTTTGACAATTTAACTATATTTTACTTTTAGCAGTTAGAAATTTCATCTAAGCTTATCAGAAGAAGAAGCAAGTAGATTATTTGAAGAAAATCAATTATGTACTACATGTTTTATGTTCCTGATTAATTTTAAAATTAGTCCACCACTTTATATTAAAATTTGTCATAACAGTAGGACAAAATGGCATTGCTGTAGATAATTCTTGAATTTTATAATTTGATATGTAAAAAATAATTATAAAGATAATAGTGAGTCTTGTAAAAATTTCTAACTTCATCTTGAAAAACTCAAATTCTTGACACTATAAGAAAACAGTTAATTATCAATGAAAGTCATCTACGGACTTTCAATAGTCCATCCAAAAACTTCATTGAGACAAATTTCAGAAATCCAAACAAAAAATTTTTACCAGTATCGAAATCGAAAAAGCAAATAATATTTGTTTAATAAAATAAAAGAACCAATAATGATTGAATGTTCTTAAAAAAAAAGCATTATTTCATGCTTTTTGATAACCAAAATAATTATAAAAAAAGGATAATAACGCTCAAAAAAATTTTTTTTGTTCAAAGATTTTATTTCCAATCTAATTGAGATAAAACCTTTAGAATTTTGCGCCTAAAATAAGAAAACTTAGAAAGATTTTGAGTGTTTGAAATTAACCAAAATGAACTCATAGAATTATCTATTTTAATAAGTGAATCTGAAATAGCATAAAAATGTTGATGAAAAATTTTCGTTTATAATTCAAAAAAATTTTCACTCTTATATTAATTTAATATATAGATAATTAAATTGCACTGCGGGTTAATATATTGACGAGAGGTTTTCTATGACATTTTCTTAGAAGGAAAATGAGATTTAACAATGGCTTCAGGATAATTTTTTTTGGATTTAGATTCTTGAGAAGAAGTAGCAGTACTACTAATAATAGATTAACTATTAACTACAAATTTTTGCTCTTGTTTTTGTACTAACTAAAAATATTATTACTGATATTATTTTAGAAAAATCTTTTTACTACTTTAATTCATCCTTTTTCTGTTAATGAAAATGGTAATATAAAAGAAATTTCGAGAAAATAAATTTATTCTAGATATGTTTCTCCAATCAACTTGAAAAGTTATTCTACAAGAATCTTCACTTTTTCATAATTAATGATCAACTTCAAATACTCTTTATTCAAGAAAACATTAAAAATTTTAAAAATTTTTTGTAAAATAAAGTTTCTAGTAATATATATATATAATATGTATTCTCACAATTTTCATACACACATTCAAAAAATTCTATCCACCCTCTTTTGGTCATATACACCTCAAAAATCCATATTTTTATGTTTTCATTTTTTCAATAATTTTGATTATAATTTTATCGTGTGTTTAATTAATATTATAGCTAATTTATTTAAATTTTTTCTTATTATTTCAAATCTGAAAGAATTAATGAAATTGATGAGATAATTAGGGTGATGAAATATGAAAATTTGATATAATATTAAGAGTATTATAGACTTTTAAAATAATATTAATAGCAAATGCCAAAGTGAAAAGTAATTTTAGGACCTAATAATATAATAAATCAAATGAGAAAAATTATTTCATTTAATATTGAAAAGTAAAAGATAATTTAGTTAAATATAATAAATCATAGGAATCATAGTAAAAATCCTAAGATTTTTACCAAAAAATTATTAGAATGACCTAAATAAACAAGAGGACTAAATTATATAATATTAAAAAATCACTTAGTTAAATATGATAAATCAGAGAGACTCTATCGTGATCATGATTCAACTTTTGACAGCATAAGATAGTTGCGACCAATAATTTTCTTTTTGGCAGCAACAAACATTACTGTGTACATCATTTTTGACAATAAAAACAGTTGCCATTGATGATCCTCTTTTAGCTACACAGATTAACACAATAAAGTTATTGCTACTTATGCTATATTTTGGCAGCAATCTTATATTGTCGTCGTAAAATTTCAAAAATTATTTTTAGTCAACTTGAGTCATCTTTAATTTTTGTTGCTTTAAGATTATTGATGTGGTTTTCTTTTAGGAGCAAAAACTTTTACGGCTGATCCTTTATTTCTCAAACTATCACTATATTGAGTTAATTGCAATTTTTTTTTTTGTTGATATTACTCATTCACTACTATTATAAAATTAATGAGCGAGATGAAGATGTATAAAATAGAATGTAAATAAATATTAATTAATTTCATTTTAATTACATATTTTTGAAAAAATAGAAAGTTAACTGAAATAAATTGATTATAATTTTTTTATTTCACACTTTAATCCTGATTTGAGGTTAAAAATATAAATATTTGACGATTAATGGATGCAAATATTTAATTTCTGTAACTCTTTTTTACATTTTAAAGAAACTCACAAACAAGATTGATTAATGAAGCTCTATATTCATTTTAACTTTTTCTATCTTACTCCTTAAGCAACTCTGTCAACAATTAGTTGGAATAAAGAACCTCCGAACAAGCAAATTATTCATAGATTCTCATACAGTTGAGCATGATCAACAATTTGGGAAAATAAGGGTTCATATATAGAATTAAAGAATCTCAACATTGAGGATCATCCATAACATTAAATATTTGTTTTTGTTTTATTTTTTTAAATATTATGGAAGTGAGATTTCTGCACTATTGAAACTCAGAAATTGACATCTACTTATAGATAGTCTTAAATATATATAATTGTTTGTAAGCGATGTGAGAAATCTTTTTTTTTTTTACATAAATGTATTGGAAATATGAACTGGGATTTGCAAAATCAAGTAAATAAATTGAAAAATAAGACATGCACACACACTAAAAAAAAAAAAAAGAAGAAAATTGTTCATATATCAATAAAGAAACTTCATTGTTATTAAGCATCATTCTACAGTATATATATATATATATATATATATATATATATATATATGAAAAACCACTATCTTTTACATACATATAGATTCTTCAGGTTGAATGAGCTTTTAGAAGATTGGTTATCAGCGATCTTGAAGTGGATATGGTGCCAACTACACCAAGAAGAGAGCCAAACGCAATAAGGGCAATATTAAGGATTAGAAGAGGTTTCGATAGGTGAGGCCAAGAAATTTTGGTGTAAAAGGCACAAGGTAAAACTATGCAAATACTGACACCCACTAGAGAGCCAGTAAGTCCAAGAACATGCTCGAAATATGGGACAGAGAGTGCTAGGGCTAGTATAACAAGTAGTACAAGTGAACCCACAGTTGCTCGTATGATCACTTTCATCCTGGGGTTCAGAGAATCAGGAAGGCTATGCTCCAGCTGGATAGCAAATGGGGCAAATTCCAGGGCATATTTTGTCATCGGTGTTAGGACAGTTGCCCATAGTGCAATCTTGGTGAGGATAAGATGTGGTGGCATGCTGAGGGTAATCTGAGAACTAACGTCAGGGCCAAACAGTTTTGCACCCATAAATGCTAGAGTCGTGTAAAGTGTTGTCACTGATGCAAAGCTCACAATAGATACCTGAAATCAAGCAAATGTATCTTCCACATTAACATGAAAGAAAGGAAAGGAAAAATAAGAAAAGAGAAAAGAAAGAAATATCAAATATCATATTCTAAGAAATATTTTGAGATTAATTCCAATTATTTTATTTTTAGAATTCAAGTGGTGTTAATAAAGTTTAAGATTTTTAATATAAAAAAAGTTATGATGTGCTTTTTTGCGAGCTAAATTAGATTTGTCACGAATTTGGGAAGCCTTCAACCTTTCCATCCCCTGGCTCCAGCATGGTCCAAAATTAAGTTATAACAAACTACTTTGTTTATAGAATTTATTTATTTATTTGTTCACTTGTGAAAAAAAAAAAAAAAAAAAGTAGTCAAATGCTGCCTCCTTCGTGATCGCACCGTAACAATCTCAAGGAACTATACAAATCTTTTGCCTTATTAAATTTAATACTTAAGCATTCCAAGTAGTATAAAACATTTTTCTTTACTGCAATTAAATATTTTGTTAACAACCCTACTCCCTAAGCATTTTGTTTTTAGAAAATATTCAATGTCACTGATGATGGAAATAAAGCCATTAATATTATTTTAAATATAAATTACATGAAGAATTTGATTATATGTTCGTTATTTTCTGTATTTAATCCATATCAAATTTTGTATCTATTTTCTCTATTTTTTGTGATCTATTGAGAACTAAAAGCAGTCAAACACTACCCACTTATGATTGTATTTGATTACTCTCAATTTTGTACACGTGTATAAAAAATGAAAAAAAATAGATACCGAATTTGACACAACCAAATAAAAAAAAGAATGATATATGACTACAGTCACGATGGTAATGTTCATAGCAATATATAGTGTCCTTCTTATTTTTGCCTCGCAAATTATCCCATTAGTTAGATTGTCAAAAAGTTTATATACATACCTTGGTAAACTTTGATGGGTCCTTCATGGATTTATATAAGTTGGGAAAAACAATGTGGCCGGCAAAACTGAAGATGTAGAGGCCGGATATGGCAGGCAAATTTTGGAACTTGAGAAATGGGATTGTATGATTAGCTTTCACACCCCCAAACACAGCACTGAATGCCACAGAAGTAAAAATAACAAGTGACATTAGAATGCCGCCTGATGAGAGGAAAGAGATAGAGGACAGGTTTCTCAACCACAGACTAGGAAGTGCAATCACCACCGCCGCCGTTGTTAGCAACTGAGAAGTTGATATCTTTGGCCAAGGCAACCTGAGTTGCGTCCCTGAAAATACAATTGTAATATTGTCATGAAGTGAGATGGTGTAGGACACGAGAGCCATGAAAATCTCCATCCAGATGAAGCTCGAAGCTAAAACTCTTCCTTTAGTCCCAAATGCTTCTTGTCCGATATCAGCGTAGCTTCTCGACTTGGGATTCTTATCAAGACATTTTCCAAGTAGATGTGAAGTATAAGCGCTCATTATTCCAAGTCCAATAAGCAAGAAAACAGAAGCCCACCCTCCATTTTCTAAAGCGTACGGAGTTGATAACTGCCCAAGACCTATAGTACGACATTCCAATTTGTTAATCTATATTATTATTATTATTATTATTATTATTATTATGGAATATTGGTATAAACAATTTAAATCTTTGCCAGTTTCAATTATTAAATTCAATCTTTTAAATTTTGGCTAATTTAGCTAAATTTTTAAATTTTTTGACAATTGTATTTAATTCATAAGTTAGTCAAAATTTAATTATGTGTCTTATAATGGTAATGACACATAATTCAAATTTCACCAGTCTTGCAAATTAGACACAATTGTCAAAAATTTAACTAAATTAGCAAAATTTAAATAATTAAATATAATGGTCAAAACTCATAAATATTTGAATTTTTTAGATCAATAAGCCTATTATTATTTGGATTGATAGTCGCTAAATTATTATCGAAATTATATTATTAATTTTTACTAATATTGCAATCAAGCATCAAAAAATAAATTAATGTCTGAAAAATTAATGAAGTGCAGATTTTGATATTTGCGTAGTAATATATTCATTTCCCAGAACAATTTTTTTTTTCCTGAAGTGTTTGCAACTATAAATGAACTTTTTTAATGGCAAGAGTCCACTAAAGTGACCTTGCATGTTGTAAAACACATGTAGATAATTTTGTAAAAGATGATAAGTTCATAATAATTGTTCGACCATGTGAATGTCAAAATTTACATCTTGGTAGCACTCTAATCATTTGAACATTAGAATTTAACCTATCAAAATGATATTGCAAAAATATTAAAAATTTAGTGACCAATTTGAATAAAATTTTATTCTTACAACTATAATAAAATTTAAGCTACAGTTTAACTTTTGATGAAATTACTCATGTTCAAGAGGATAAACTCGAATCTTTAATGTCTTGCAATATGAAATATATACAAATGTTGTGTTTGGTTCAATTCTAACATAAAATTTATTTCATTTATAAATGAATTTCTTATAAGATTCATTTGTATATGAATTTCTATATTTGACATATGACAAAATAAAAAAAAATCATTTCAAATGAAATAAATTTTGTATTTGGTTTAAGTATAGAATTCAACAAAATATTTTATTTTACAAAATATTCTTGTGTTATATTTTAAAAACTTTTACAAATATAAAAAACACAAAAAAACAAGAGAGAAAGAGAGAGATAGAGCAGAGAGAGAAGAAAGAAAGAGTATAGAGAAAAAAAAAAAAGAGAAAAAAGTTTAAAAAATATTTTAATGAAAAAATTTGGGTATTTTTATCATAATGAAAAAATTTTATCAGTTTAAAATTCATTTGTAAATCTATCAAATTTGATAGAATTTGGTTTACTTCCAACCAATTTCAAGGATTTAATAAAATTGAATTCCAAATGAATTTTCATTTATATCAAATACAAAAAATGTGAATTTGCAAGCAAATTCCATAAAAATTATAAAATTTATTTATATTAAACATAGTGTACGAGATATATTAAACACATACCTATGAGCATTCCAATCATGTTGATGACAGAATGAGCAAAAGAACTATTAGCTTCAATAGCCAGATGCTTATCATCATCCATACCATTTCCTACGTTCTTGATATTTTCGAGTCTATTATCACAGTTAGAGACTTTATTTTCCTCTACACAAGCATCACAAATAACCCATTTTGCAGCCAAGTTAGCACCATGAACCGATTCAATGGCAATTTGATTCCGACAAGAGAGACAATTTAAATCGGAGCAGTATAATTTTCTAATGAAATTGCATATCATGCTTAGCATATTGGCTATTGGCAACCTATAGAACTGCTAAGAACTACTCAAGCTTTCAGGAGATATACTTGGTTCAATTGTTTAAGAGATATTTATAGGAAATTTGTTAGATGCATGATGCTGAGCATAAAATGGGCGAGAATCTTTATTTGTAGAAGATCCTTTCCTTTGTTAGGCACATGATGCTATTTGCCATTTGAAAGAATATACTACTCCTCAGATATGGTATTGGACAAGTGACTATTAAGAGAATTGTGGTCTCCACTCTGCACCAAGTGGACAGTAATGAGGTGTTCGGTTGAGCATGATTCTCAGTAATCGAATTATATCCAAAAATTAAATTGATACTGATATTAAAGTAAAAATAATTAATATTTTTTTAAAAGTCAAACAAAATTTTAATTGAAAACTTTTATAAATATAAGACCAATCTTTTGTTAACAACTTGATTGAGAACTAATTCAAACCGACTTAAATTAAATTGAATTGAATCGAAAAATTGAATATATATATATATATATATATATATATATATATAAAGAGAGACATTAAACATTTTATAGATAATATATTTATTTAAATAATATATATAAGTTATGTATTATCAAATTATATAATTATATTATGTATAATATTAATATTAATTATAATACTATTCGGTTATAAACAATTTATGTATTATAAATATATAATATACTAGATAATTATAGTTATATATATTATAACCAAATATATATAAATCTAACTACATATATATAATATATAGTTTTACTATATATCATATCTTGCAGTATTTATATATAATTTACGAATATATTATTAGAATATTGATATCAATTTAATATATTATATCAATTTGATTTTATGAGATAAACCTATTGAAATGAATTAAACCAAATCAGATAAAATAAAATTGAATAACTGAATTGAATCAGATCAAATATTTTGATTAAATTCAATTCGATCTTTTGTTTTTTGGTTCCAATCATGGTCTTTAATTTTTAAAGATCAATTTCAGTCCAATTTTAAAATTTTTAAAATACTAAATCAAACTATACCATGCTAATCCTTACGTGATATGATATTTGCCTCGGTAAATGAAACAAGTTGATTTTCCTCAATTGTGTGGGAATATGACATTTCAAAAATGCATAATCCATAACAAATATAATAAATACTTGGATGATGGATTTACTAATTAAAAAAAATTACAAGTATGCCTGACGATGTTATTAAAATTATTTTACAAGTTGTAACACTGCAAATCGAATTTCAATAAGAGTTGAATTAATTAAAATTATTTCTTTATATATATAAAACTAATTATTAATGTACTAATTAAAGTTGAAATTTGAAGTGATTATTTAATAAATTTAAGATTTTATATATTTTTTCATATATATATATATATATATCCTCATTTAATATAAATTTAGTTATTTTATCAGTTGGGTATCTTTGTATATTGTCCAATGAGGCAGGAAGAATGAAAGGCTTTTCATGCACAAATTCCATTTACCTTTATTAGGATTGTGTACATGCTATGCGTGTTGGGTAACTTTGTGTTAGGATAATCTATGGAGGAAGATCATTCCAAACCAACCCAATCAAATATGATGACCCATTTGAAGCATAGCTGCCTTATTGAAGGTACTACCGGCTAACCTTCCATTTGAAAATAGGACATTATCCCTGTATCTTTGGAGGAACTGATTTGATTCTATTTCTCAAATGATGCGCACCACCCCATTTTTGCCAGTACGACTTATTCCATTTCACGCAAAGCCATAACATATATGTCATCAGATTCATTTCCTACCTATTATTAATGGATGATGTCAGTGGCTGGCAGGAATCCTCTGGTGCTGTCAATTTATTGAATTCTTTAATTTTTAATATATTTACATTGAATCGTTTTGTATTTCATTTATTTATTTTTTTTAAGATCATGTTTGTTATTTTTTTTAAAAAAATTAAAATATTTCACTGCTCTTAAAATCTCATTAACTAAATTGATTTATTTTCCTATATAATATACATAAGAGTAATTAAAAGATTTCATTAAAATTTAAGTTTTATTTTTTTATGTATCAAAATACATACCAAATAAAAATATTAAAATTTTAAAATTCATTTTTAAAATGTGATTATATAGTCTATGTTTGATATAACAAGATATGTTATAAGAATATATATTACATGTGGTGTCAAGTCCAAGTAAACAAAATAAAAATGCCATTGAGGTTGATGAGTATTGTCTTTTTTTTTTGAAATGGGGAATATTGTGTGCTGTCTATTTAATCCCTCAATGTTGAACTGTCCATATCAAACAATCCTATTTTTTTTTTTATTCACTTTGATGGATATTTTTACAACAAACGAAAAATTTATTGATATTTTCTATCTAATTAAAAACAAAAATCAATGGAAGCAATAAGAGATGAAATCACCATAATCTTATTTTTTTTAATTTCCTTACAAAAAATTATATTTTAAAATTGAATAAATGAAAATATAAACTACAAAAAAATGAATAGACGTTGAGAGAATGAAAAGATTGTCTAATTCTTTTCAATATTGATAAGGCTTGAAAATTTTGATATTTGATTATCATGTAATCGTTAAACAAAAGATTTTGAAGAAGCATACTATGCATGTTATTGAACTCCTTAATCCTCCCCCACCCCCCCAAAAAAAAAAAAAAAAAAAACCCGATATAATTAACATTTTGGTGCTCAATCTAATCAAACAAAACTTTAACGATTAGATTGCCTAAAAAAAAAAAAAAAAAAAAAAGTTTAGACACAAAATTTAAAGTTAAAGGTGGCGAACCGCATTTTTTGGTAAAAAAAATACCAAGGGTACGGGGTTAATGACCAAAAAATTTTTTTTTTTTTTTATTAATAATTTTTTTTAAATTTAAA
>CATIWR010060493.1:0-20818 GCA_949677035.1 Omphalea diandra
CATACCAAGCATTCATAATCATTTTGATATACTTATAACCATGTATGTATCAAATGTTAGGATCTCAATACTTTGAAGAAGCCCTACCATAAAGGTTGGTCACATCAAAAGGTGAGTAAAAACCATAATTGGATTCAATGGGTGTATGTGATAACTGTATGATATGATTATGTTCTATTACATGTATATATGATTGAATTGTTACATGTTACATGAAAATGTAAGTCAAGTGAGAATGATTGAATTGTTACATGTTACATGGGAATAATATGATTATGTTCTATTACATGTATATATGAATGAATTGTTACATGTTACATGGTAATAATATGATTATGTTGTATTACATTTATATATGATTGAATTGTTACATGTTACATGGGAATACAGGCCAAGTGAGAATTAAGTGTTCTTAACAATTACTTGGCATATCATTTGTGAATAAGCACTTGCACATGGAACTAAAAGGGCATTGTGCCCGACTTGTCAAACACTTGCAAATGAATTATAGGAAGATAGACCAATAGGTCCCAAATCATATGTTACATGAATCACATGAATATCCTGGGAGCAATGTTTACCTTGCTCGGTCATGACAAAAACAAAGCTATTGCATTTGCACTTGCATAGTCAATTGTTATATTTGTAATGTATCTTGATGATATTTGATTATAGATTATGCCATGAGAATTTGATTATTGTTTTTATTCACTGAGTCGCAACTCACCAAATCGCAATTATTTTTCAAATACTGAAGCATAGAGTTTGGACATTTTGGTACATAAAGTTTTGCATAGAGACACATGAAACACAGGTCGTTGGCTGAATTCCAACTCTCTCTTCTTGCGTCATGTACATACATTTGATAAGAACTAGTTATGGTCATTGGTCCTGACATTAGTTAACACATGTGTACATTAAATACATATTGGACTATATATGTATGATGAATAAACCTTAATGTGTATGCATTTTCAAATGTGAAATGCCATGATTTGCAACTGAAGATAATAGATACAATTGGTGGTATCAGAGGGTTCAAGCACACGCGGGGCAAACGTGCAAATCCTGGTGTGTATGACATCACAGGGCTGATGGGCAAATCCCAGATGTTGAGTGCTCTAATAGGTACAAGTTGTAGCCATATTGTGACATTACAATTTGTGGTATCAAAGCTAATTTACAAATGAGAATAATGGATGCCACAGTTATTGGTTTGACAAATGAATTTAGATGTTAAAGTTTTGGTATCAGATAGGGCTCAAGCATACGCGGGGTAGACATACAAATCCCGATGTGTATGACATCGCGAGGCCGACGGGCAAATCTAGGATGTTGAGTGCTCTGATAGGTACCGATTGTAGCATTACAGATTGTGGACATGAATAGTATGAGTTTTGTAAATGAAATGGCTATTACAGTTATTGGTATCAGAGCAAATATGAATACGGTCGTTACACACTCTATCACATTCATCTCCAACCTACTTAATTTTACAAGCATAGCGCCTTCATGATAATTCTCCAATGCTTTCCATATCTCATGGGTGGTTAGGAAATGTTGCACTCTCATAATCTCCTCTCTTGATATGGAGCTAAGGAGAATGGCTATTACCCTCTTATTCTTACCATTTGACTTTCTATGTGTTTATACCCATTTTTCCTTTGGAATTAGCTCTTCACTGCCGTCTACCACTTTGGTTGGAGGCGTCCATTCCTTTACTACAATGTCCCACAAATCCACCATATCACCATCTAAGTAGATCTCCATTATATACTTTCAATGAGTATAGTTAATTCCATTAAAGTAAGGCTTAAGATGAATGTGGATTCCTTCTTGTGCCATTATCTTTTCTCACTCAATTAAGGCTTTGTTTGAGATTAAGCTTTGATACCATTTGTTGTTCCTTGTGCACCAAGAAAAAGGGTTGAATTGGTGGATAATTTAAAATTTTAAAAGGAAGGTAAGTTATTTGAGTTTTAGAAGAAGAAGAAGAATATAATACTCAAGGATTTATAGTGGTTTGGGTATTAAGCAACCTTACATCCACTCCCTAATGCTTCCAATTGGGTGTTCCACTAGTGTCAAATGGTGTTTTCAAACTTACACTTAACTTTACAGCTTGTGTTTTGTAAAGGCTCACACACAACCTTACAAGTGTTTCCTAAGACTAACACTCAAACCTATATAAGAGTTTTCTATTAGGTTTCTAAAACCAAATCCTAAAGGGGGTATTTAAAGCTCACACCAAACTTCTTACAATTTAAAAAATAAAGGAAGTAACTAAGAAAGAGAAGATTGATAAAGAAATTTGCAAGAGTTTGGCCTCAGTAAATGTTATTCTCTTGCATTCAAGTCCATTTGGTGGTGAATTTATAGGTTACAACCACTAAAGAGATGTTACCAATAAAACTATGCCCAAATCTCCATTGTATGCTAATCAAATCCTACATTTAATGCTTGTTAGATGAAAGACATGGTCAAGACAAGGAATTGATTATCATAAAGTGCATTTTGTGATCAAGACAAGCAATTCACTATCGCTATTTTAGACTGTCTAACGGCTACTGACACATGGTAGCTTGACATTGGACCTTTAGAAAACTAGCCATTGGATCTATCTAACCGACCTCAACAGTCACAATCGAGACCATAAATTCATGGTCTTTATGAATGTTATGATCACTACCTAGCTATTATACCTACCGCGAAATGAACTGAGCTTTAGAATTCTTATTTTTCTTCAAGTCGCAATCGCAATAAGAAATTTATGGTCAAGATTTTTGAATCTTCAATGCTTCTTTTAAAAACTTGTGGTCTCTACCAAAAAGTCATCATCGAGACTGTGGGAGGCAAATTTTCATACATTGAGTTTTTTGCTTTTAATCATTTCAATTCAAACTTCTAATGACATGCATAGAATATAGTTATGACTAATGCCAATTACAATATACATCTCCAAGTCCTTCAATAAGGCATTTGTCCTCTTAGTATTCCATACATGGAAAACTAGCAATAGAAGATAAATCTAAGGATCGAATAAGAGATTAGTGATATATGTAAAACCTTGAGCATAAAATATTTAGAAAGTGTTTATGGGAAAGTGTCATGGTTTTATTTGGTAGCAAGAAGTATCTACGAGAAGTGTTTTCTACCTTTGCAATACAAACTGAAGCTCTTTATATAGATGGAGCTAAGACACAAGACAAATACTAAATATATAAGATTGAATCTTATCTTATAGTTGGAAAGCAAACACTAATTAGATAAACTAAAGTAAAGTAGAATAGATTAAAGTAATCACATGTTTGACCTTTACACATGTTAAGCACATTTATTTTACACATGTGATATACAGTTAGCTCTCATCTAATTATTAGCTTAACTGATGGAGACATGTTCTTATATTGATACTCTAAATCATCATCACTAATGGAATCTTTTTCTATTGGGTCATCATGTCTCATGTAGTAGTCATATAAGTCATAAGAATCTAGTTCTAGAATATTTGCTTTTTTCAGTCAAATCACTTTGGAGGCATTATGGTATAGGTGTCTTAAGCCATTTTCTTTTGTCTACCATAAGATCCTTGTGATATCCAAATGTTAAGAAATCCCATAGGGCATATTCAAATAAGGATAACTATATTTCCTTAGGGACCACTTTCGCTTGTGACAAGTGAGTAAATAAAGATGAAATCTTTGAAAGAGGGAACATGTCATCATTTAAAAAATGATTTAAAGGCTGGTAATCAATCATTAGTCTCTTTCTCCCATAAACTTATTTTAACCTTTTATTTACATGGAAAGCTTGACAAACCCAATCTGACTTAGTTGGTTTAATGATTCCTTGAGCTATGAGCTGAGAACATTCCTGATAAGCCAAGATTAAATCTTTTGGGCTCATTCCTAGATGGGTTGCTTTGGTTGGGTTTATATCTTCACTTTGTTTAAAAGATAAGGAAATCAAAATGGTGGGTTGGTCAATAATGGGCTTGGAAGTTTGGCTAGGAATTTTATATGGCTATTGTCACAATAATTAGTTTAAATATCTTGCTTGATTGTGGTAAAGGCTAAAGGGACTTAGGCTGAAAGTGTTTGGGCCATAAATAAGGAACTTACAGAAGTGTAAGGCTTGAAATAGTTTTTGAACTTAAGCCCCTTTTGGAAGAACTTTGAGTTTTGAGAATTTCCAATTGAGATCAAATCCAACAACTAAATCCATATTGGGTAAGGCTGAACCTAAAAGCTTGCTATGAATTTGACATCCAAGAAAGAATTAAATTATAATATGCTTTGTTATGATCAAGCTCATATGAAAAATCTCACCATTTACAACTTCAAAGTACTTTTTATGGGGCTTCTAATACCTTGCAAGAAGAACCTTTGGATTTATCATGGACAAATGAGCTCTTGTATGAATGCAACTACTTTGATCAACTAAGCATATTTTTCTAAGAGAATGTGGACATACACCAAGGGAATTAGATGGCTTCCTTAATTTCCATTTGTTTTGGCAACTCTATAAGACAATAAGAAAATGGACTTAAAAAGTTAATTGGATGAAAGTGACTTGTATATTTTTCTCATGCTTCATCTTTTGAGGAAGAAAAACTTGTATATCTTGTATAGCAAATGTTATCTCTGGTGAGGCATCATCTTCTATTGAAAAAAGGGGATTCAATGTCCTAATTCATCTATGTCAACTGTTATGGAGATTTGAATGTTGGATCATTTTTGATATCTATTTTGGCTTATTTGGACAGTTCTTTGTACAATGACCTTTCTCTCCACAAAGATAGCATCTATCATACTTTTTTCTTCCCCTATACTTCTTCTTTTTAAATAAGCACCATTTCTTCTTCAAAGGCCTTTTAGATCCTTTCATCTTAAATAATGCATCTTCTTCTTGCAAGGACAATAGTAATTTTTAGAGTCACCACTGCATTTTATAAGCAAGTTTAGCCTTTTGTAGGATGCCTTCAGAGTGTGATCCTTCTGCCTATCTAACATTTGGGAAATAACTTTCTTATGTTCACATAATCTTTCTAAAGCCTGTAGCATCAACTGATACATTTCTCCAAAAGACAAACTAACGATAGTTTTGTCTTTTTGCTAAATTAAGGTCTACATTAGCATGCTAAGAAATCTAGAAGAGAGGTAACAAAGGCTTGCTTTAGATCTGGTTTTGACCATCTGCTCAGCTGATAAAACTTCTTTGACATCCATTGGTAATGAAGATCCAAATCCTTTTTAAGCAACAAATAACACTTCAGATTGAAATATTCCTTTTGAATTATCTATTTATAATCACGAGCTTTTCTAGTAAATTCATAATAAAAATAAGTAAATAATTATAATGCATTGGCACTGTGTACAAATTTAAGCTTTGAATACTCATCTATAGCCATGTATTAATTATAAATTCTTCTAAGATCTTTTTGAGTGTGGCTTCTGGCTTTTTCATCTATGCATCATTACATCTCTAAACTACTAAAATTTAACTCTATAAACTACTGGAGAAATATCAACATAAGAAAACCAATGTCTATTAGATGGAGGAGTTGCAGGACCTCTAATAGGAATAGTATCCATTTCCTCAAGTAATGGATCAACAGTTTATGAAGGATTATTTGTTAACTGCTCATTTGGAGATGGATCAGGCATGAATTAGGCTAGAGCTTCCTTTTCTTCTTTTTCTTCTTCTTCAAATGATTCAGATTCAGAATCTTCTGAGGATTCAAAGGCTAATGACTCTGACAGATCATCCTTTGAGAAAAAGTTAACCATTGAAAAGGATGGGATTTAGGCTATGGCTTTTTCTAAGTAGTTTGAAATGAGGTTCACCATCATGTTTTAAGGTAGATCTTTAGCTTTTGGTATAGGTTTCTCAATGGACTATGTGGATTAAGAAATTTGCATAGAGGTATTTTTTGTCTTAGTTGAGCATTTAGTTTTAAGATTCATAGGAAACTTTCCTGATCTTGATTGTTTTATGAAAAGATAAATTAAAAGACCCAACTATCTTAGTCTGAGGTTGTTGGGTATATAAGGTTGTTGGTTTAGACTGGTATGGCATAAATGTTGGTAAGGTAGTTCAAAAGTGTCATATGGAGATGGTTGGGAAAAGGTAGCTTGAGGTGTTTGCCATCTCATGTCATTTTCTATATGGGAAAGTTGATCTTTCAGCTTTTGAATTTCAGTTGTCTTCTAATTGAAATCAATCAAATAAACCTTTTGCTTAATCATCCTTATTAGCTCATTATGTTTTTCCTAAATCCGAGACTTAAGTCTTACCATCAATGCATACAATTCTTTCTATTGTCCTGAGACTTTTAGATCCATTTATTGCATTTGCATAAAAACATGATCTACCTAGTTTCTATCTTTTTGAGAATCATGTTTTGCACTTGAGCATTATCTATCTACCAATTCAACATTGTTTTAACAAGAATAATCTAGAGTGGTTGTCTTTTTGAATCTACTCCTATAGGATTCTTTATATTAGCTATACTCGTTATTTGGTATTTGGGCTTGTATGGTCTGTAACTAGTGGAAATTTTTCTTCATATGTTATGGTGAATGGTTATTGGTACATGCATATTTGGGGAAAAGGTTTAGGACAAGTGTCTGGTGGTCAAATCGATGAAAGAGGAGATATCTTTTATATCCATTTTAAGGCTTGATTGTAACAAGGTAAAAGTGGTTTTAACTTTCGTGTTTTTTTTTATGGTATTATAGGTAAAGATTTTGTTGAGGGTAAAGGAGTATTTAGACTTGGTTTGTATAGAACAAAATAATCATACTTATTTGATGGCTCACAAAGTAGGTCAGCTGATAGGTCACCATCTTTATACCTTTTTTAGAGGCTTGATTTAGAGCAGCCTCTCTGCTTCTTCTATTTCCTTTTTTATTTCTTTGACTTATCATCATCATCAATATCATACCAGCAATCTTGATAGTAACAAGTATCAAAATAATAATGTGCATCCCTTTAAAAAGCATAAACCAAATTCCCATCCTTTTCAAAATAGACAATGAGAACATCTTCAGGTTCATAAAGACACATCATAAACTAAGTAAAGAACACTAAGGAACTAGAAAACGAAAGTGAGGATGACTTTTCAAATTTTATTTCTACAGTTCCATCAGATCTCTTATAGAATACTGATTTTGTTGACTAGATTGGACTGGATGAGTATTCTCATGCATATTGGCATAGCTTATAACTCACTTCTCTATTAAGAGTTAGAGAAGTTATTTGCTAGAAATTTTTCTAGGAATATGAATACAGATAGGGGAATTCTAGGTGTCTAAAACTATCAATAAAGCATTATTGGCATCTCGAAGAGAAAGATCTAGCACATGATTCTGGATCCTATAAATCATCTGGTAATGAAGAGTTTATTACAATAGCAAAGGCAACTTGAGGGTCTCTAGTGATCTGAATTTGTACTTTTAAAGTAAAAAGCACATGAAGATCATTTAAGGTTGGATTAGCATTGGGGTAGAAAGTGAACATGATAGATTCAGTATTTAGAGAAGTCTTAATAGTTCCAACGACCACATGTTGATATCCAAGGTACCTTGTGTCTAAAAGAGCAATCTTGGCAAAGATAGGTAAACCTTTTCTTCCATGGTAAGAGATAACAAATCTAATTGCACCAAAATAAATGTGGGTGTAACCTTGAGTGATCCATTAATGTAAGGATTCTAGAGGAATTTCCAGACAAATGAATTGTTCTTCTCCTATGGCTTAAATAGTAAATTAATCAACGCCAGACGACTAAAAATATTCTTTGATGGCTTTCGTGGGTTATTTAATTAGGGTTTTTTATAGAATGAGTATATGATCCATTCTACTTTGAGAAAACATCATATGAGTTTAGGAATAAAGCATTGGAGTCTTGTATTTTTTAGATATCAAAGATATAATTAAACTCATGAAGTTAATATGTCATACTAGAGGAAGATCTTTTGAAACTGACATGAGGTGGAATAGTAACTATTAATGGAATGGTAGGTATTTGTTATGAGGAAAGTAAAGTTTCAATAGAATTCTCCATAATTAATAGAGGTGCCCTAAGCTCTACACATAACAACTAATTCTCATTAACTATTACTCTTCCACCTCCTCCCACTTTCAAAAGATCTTCCTCTAGTAAGATTGATTACTTTTATAAGTTTAATTATATCACTAATAGCCAAAAAATACATGACACCAATGTTCCATTCCTAAATCCATATGATGCTTTCTCGAAATAGAAAGGATCATGGACCTGTTCCATATAAATCCTAATTATACAACCCCTAAAAGTCATTAAAGAATATGTTTAGTCTTTTAGCTCTGATCAATGTACTATTCAAGCTATAAGAGAAGAATAGTTCATTTGTCTTGAAATTCCTCTAGAAATCTTGTATCAATGGATCACTTAGGGTTATACCCACATCCATGTTAGTGCAATTAGATTGGTTGTCTCTTACCATGGTAAAAAAGGTTTACCTGACATTTTAAAAGGAATGCTCTCCTATACATAAGGAACCTTGAGTATCAGCATGTGGTCATTGGAATTGTTGAGACTTCTCTAAATGTTAGATCTGTCATGTTCACTTTCTCCCCCAATTTCAATCTAGCCTTAAATGATCCTCATTGTTTTCTACTTTAAAAGTATAAATTTAGATCACTGGAGCCTCTATAGTTGCCTTTACTACTACAGCAACTCTTCACCACCAGATAATCTATAGGATCCATAATCATGCGCTAGATCATTCTCTTCCTCATGCAAATGATGCTTTATTAATAGTTTTAGATGCCTAGAATACACTTATCTACATTTATGTTCCTAGACAGATTTCTAGGAGAAAAACTTCTTTAACTCTTACTAGAGATGTGGCTTACAAGTTATGAGAAGATGCATGAGAATACTCAACCAGTCCAGTCAACAGAACTGATATTCTATAAGAAATCTAATGGAACTGTTGAAACAAAATTTGAGAAGTCACCCTTACTTTCTTCTTCTAGTTCCACAGTTGTCTCTACTAAATTTATAATGCATCCTTATGAACTTGAAAAAGATGTTCCCATTGTCTACTTCGAAAAGGATGGAAATTTGGTTTATGCTTTTGAAAAGGATAGGCACTATTATTTTGATACTTGTTACTGTGAAGATTGTCGATATGATATTGATGATTATGATTATCAATCAAAGAAATCAAAAAGGAAAAAGAAAAAATAAGGAAGCTGCTCTAAATCATGCCTTAAAAAAAGGTATAAAGATGGTGACCCATCAGTTGGCGTACTTTATGAGCCATCAGGCAAGTATGATTATTTGGTTCTATACACCTAAGTTTAAATAATCCTTTACCCTAGATAGAACCTTTACCTCCAATACCACTAAAAACACCACCAAAACCAAAACCAGCTTTACCTTGTTACAATCAAGCCTTAAAATGGATACAAAAGGAATCTTTTCTTTCATCCATTTCACCACCAGACACTTATCCTAAACCTATTCCCTAAATATGCTAGTGACAACAACCATTCACCATAATATATGAAAAAAAAATTCCACCACATACAGGCCATACAAACCTAAATACCTAAATAAGGAGTATGGCCAATATAAAGAATCATATAGGAGTATATTCAAAAAGACAACCACTTCAAATTACTCATGTTAAAGCAATGTTGAATTAGAGGATAGATAATGCTCAGGTGTAGAAATGATTCTCAAAAAGATAGAAACTAAGGTAGATCAAGTTTTTATGTGCATGCAACAAATGGATCTAAAAGTCTCAGGATAATAGAAAAAAGTGTATACATTGATGGCAAGACTTCAATCTTAGATTAAGGAAAAACATAATGAGCTAGTAAGAATGATTGAGTAAAAGGTTTATTCGGTTGATTTCAATCAAAAGATAGCTAAAATTCAAAGGCTGAAAGATCAACTTTCCCATATAAAGAATGACATGAGAAGGCAAACACCTTAACCTACTTTTTCCCAACCATCTACTTATGACCTTTTTGAAATACCTTCACCAACCTTTATGCCATACCAGTCTAAACTAGTAACCTTATACACCCTAATAATCTCAGACCTAGAATAGTTAGATCTCTCAACTAATCTTTTTCATAGATCATGAAAGTTTCCCATGAATCTTGAAACTAAACCCTCAACTATGACCAAAAAAAAAATACCTCTATGCAAATGTCTTCATCCACAGAGTCCATTGAGAAACCTATACCAAAAACCTAAGAGCCACATAAAAACATGATGATGAACCCTATTTCAAACTACTTAGAAAAATCCATAGCCTCAATCTCGTCCTTATCAGTGGTTAAGTCTTTTTCAAAGGATGATCTATCAGAGTCATCAACCTCAGAATCCTTAGAAGAGCCTAAATTTGAATCATTTGAAGAAGAAGAAGAAGAAGAAGAATAAGAATAAGAAAATGAAGCTCTAGCCAAATTTAAGGTTGATCCATCTTCAAATGAATATTCAATAAATAATCCTTCGTATGTTATTGATCCACGACCTGAGGAAATGTATATTAGTCTCGTTAGAGGTCCTAAAATATCATATGTTCCTCCATCTAGAAGACATTGGTTTTTTTTTATGATATTTCTCCAGTAGTTTATAAAGATAGATTTTAGGAGTTTAGAGCATGGATTGATAAACAGATGAAAAAACTAGAAGCCATACTCAAAAAGATTTTGGAAGAATTTATAACCAAACTCAATGGAAAGCTCCAAGATTGGTACATGGCTATGGATGAGTATTCAAAGCTTAAACTTATCCAAAGTGCCAATGCATCAGAATTCTTAGCTTATTTTTACTATAAATTTACTAGAAAAGCTTAGGATTATATAGAGATGACTTGGAAGGAATACATTAATATGAAATGTTATTTATTGCTCAAAATGGATTTGGATCTTCCTCACCAATGGATTTCAAAGAAGTTTTAACAGTTGAGCAGATGGTTAAACCTAGATCTATGATTACCTCTCTTCTAGATTCCTTAGCATCGTCAATGCATACCTTATTTGAATAAAAAGATAAAATGATAATTAGTTTATCTTTTAGAGAAATGTATCAGTTAATGCTACAGGGCCTGGAAAGATTGTGTGAACACAGGAAAGTTACTTCCTAAATGTTAGATAGGCAAAAGAATCAAGCACTAAAAGGCATCCTGTAAAAGTCCAAACTTACTTATAAAATGCAATGGTGACTCTAAAAACCGCCATTGTCCTTCTAAGAAGAAGAAGCATTATTTTAAGATGAACGGATCTAAAAGGTCTTTGAAGAAGAAATGGCACTTCTTTAAAAAGAAGAAGTACAGGAAAGAAAAAAGTGTAATAGATGTTATGTTTATGAAAAGCAAGGTCACTATGTAAAGAACTATCCAAACAAGCTAAAATAGCCACTAAGGATGATCCAACAAATTCAAACCCCTATAGCAGATGACATAGATGATGCGAACATTGAATCCCTTTTTTTAATAGAAGATGATGACTCATCAAAGATAGTATTTGTTGTATAGGAAATATAAGATTTTATTCCTCAAAAATGAAGCAAGAGAAGAATATATAGGTCATTTCCATTCAATTAGCTCTATAACTTCACTTTTTTACTATCCTATAAAGTTGTGAGAACAAATGGAAATTAAGGAAGGTCATCCAATTCCCTTGGTGTATGTCCACAATCTCCTAGAAAGGCATGCTAAGCCCATCAAAGTAGTTGTAGTCATGGATACAAGAGTTCATTTATCCATGGTAAATCTAAAGGTTCTTCTTGTAAGGTATTAGAAACCCCATAAAAAGTACTGCAAATGATGAGATTTTCATGCTAGCCTAATCACAGTAATGCCTATTACAATTTCATTCTTTCTTAGATGTCAAATTCATACCAAGTTTTAGGTTCAACCTTACCAGATAAAGATTTAGTTGTTAGATTTGATCTTTATTGGAAACTCTGAAAGCTCAGAGTTCTTTTCAAAGGGCTTAAGTTCAAAAACTATTTCCAACCTTACATTTCTGTAAATTCCTTATTTATGGCCCAAACACTTTTAGCCCAAGTACCTTAAGCCTTCACCATAATCCAATAAGATATCCAAACCCATTGTTGTTCCAATAGCCACACAAAATTTTCAGCCAAACATCCAAGCCCATTATGGACCAAACCAGACTTTTTTCATTTCCTTACCTTTTAAACAAAATGAAAACATAAACCCAACCAAAGTAACCCATCCAAGAATGAGCCCAGAAGATTTAACCTTGGCTTATCAAGAATGTTCTTAGCTCATATTTCAAGGAATCATTAAACAACCAAGCCATATTAGGCTTGTCAAGCTTTCTATATAAATAAAAGATCAAAATAAGTTTGTGGAAAGAAAAGATTAGTGATTGATTACTAGCCTTTGAATCATTTTTTAAAAGATGACAAGTTTCCTCTTCCAAAGATTTCATCTTTATTTACTTATTTGTCACAAGCTAAATTTTCTCAAAGTTTGATCTAAATGCAGGGTTTTGGCAACTCGGCATGCAATCAAAGGATCGTCCTAAAATAAATTTTTACATTCCAAATAGGCACTACCAGTGGACAGTTATGCCTTTTGGACTTAAAGTTGCCCTTCACTATTCTAGAAGGCAATGATAAGGATCTATGAACTGATCCTACACAGTGCTCTGATTTACATTAATGACATCCTACTTTTTTCAACAAATCAATAATCTAATGTGTAGGTTCTTTCATAATTTACTGAACTGACATAAAAGTTATGAAGTAATGTTGTCATCCACTAAAATGCATATGGCCTGAGAAGAGATAGAATTCCTTAGAATGTTTTCTAGGATGGACAATACAAACCAAAACCACATATTAGAGCTCAATTATCAAAATTCCCTGACAAGGATGTTATTCATAAATAGATACAATAATTTCTTGGAATTGCTAATTATTTGAGAGAGTTTGTCCCATAGTTCATGAGAAAGGCGAAACCACTAAGGCAAATGCTCAAAAAGAATCCCCCACAATGGACAAATGCTCAAACAACAACTACCAAGGTACTTAAAGCAGAGATGTAAAACTTGCCACCTCTTTAGATTCCCTCTACAAGGAAAAGAATACTATAGATAAACATAAGTGACCATTTATTGGGTGTAATTCTTTTAAAAGAAAAAAATAAATAAAGAAGAATTTATGCATATGCTAATGGAAAGTTCAAAAGATTTGGAGCTCCATTACCACTCAACTTTCAAAGAGATATTGGCAATAAAAAATGGAATAAAGAAATTTGAATTTTATTTGATTTGACATCATTTCACAGTTCTCATGGACTGTTCCTCTTTTCCCAAGATGCTCAAATTTGACGGGAAAAATTTACCACATCCTCAGTTGCTTTGTTAGAAAGATTGGTTTACTAAATTCACCTTTGAGGTTAAAACAAATAAAATGGATAAGAACTTAATCCCTGATTTCTTATTAAGGCCTACAAACCATTCCTCTGCTCCTTATGGCTTCATCAACATCCTCTTCATCCACTTCTCAACCATACTTTAAGTATGGAGAACCCTCTGAAGCTTAGATTCCCACCAGCTACACCCAACTTTCATAGCTTGCTAAAAAAAATAAGTCATTATTTACCAGTCCTTACTCATCAACATGTTGGTCCTATTTTCTTATTCATCCTTGGCTTTCATCCTAATTATCCTTTACTAAAAATTTATTCCTTTTTAGATTTTTCAATAGGGAATGATGAATCATGGTCTTGGCCAAAAGAATTTCTTACATTTCTATGGTATTTATATCACCTGTATACCAAAGCAATTGAAATTCACCCTTATCATTTCTGGCCTTACTTAACTAAGGTAAAAAAAATAAAAATAATAAAGAATCAGCATTTGGTAACCTTTCTTGAATGGTTCTAGTCTCTAGATTAGTGGATTTCCTCTTGCCATTTGAAGTTCAAGTACTGTGACCCTTAAATAGCTTTTCATAAGAGGATTATCTTTACTCCTCATCGCCTTTGTCTTGTAGGAGCCACAAGAACTAGAACCAGACCAATGGCATGTTTTTGCATCTATGGTGAAAACCAATTTTTACTCTTCGATGCTTTAGATAACTGTGAACAATTTTGTGAATTTTAAAGATACATGAATGGACAAAATAAAGTAGTCCCTAAAGAAATATGATCATCCTTACTAGAAGATGCCTCATGGGATTTCTTACCATTTGGATACCATAAGGATTTTATGACAATCAAAAGAAAATGGTTTGAGACACCTATGCCATAATGCCTCCAAAGTGATTTGACTAAAAAGAGTATATTCCAAAACCAAATTTTTAGGACCCATATGACTGCTACATTAGACATGAGGACCCAATAGAAAAAGACTCCATTAAAGGTGATGATTCAGAATACTGGTATATGAACATGTCTCCATCACATGAACCAATAATCAAGTGAGAGCTAGTTGCATATCACATATGTAAAATAAGTGTACTTAATGTGTGTAAAGGTAAAACATGTAACTGTTTTACTTTAGTATGTGCTACTTTACTTTAGTTTATCTGCTTATTGTTCGTTTTCCAGCTGTAAGATAAGATTCGATCTTATCTCTTTAATATTTATCTTGTGTCTTAGCTCCCTCTATATAAGGAGCTTCAATTTGTATTGTCAAGGTAGAAAACACTTTCCATAGACACTACTTACTATCAAATAAAAATGTGGCTTTCTAAATATTTTATGCTTGAGATTTTACATATGTCACGAATCTCTTCTTTAATCCCTAGATTCACCTTCTATTGCTAGTTTTCCTTGAATGGAATACTAAGAGGATAGGTGCTTTATTGAAGGACTTGGAGTTGTCTGTTGTATTTGGCACTAGTCATGATTGTACTCCATGCATGTGTTAAATTGACATTAAAACCTTTTAATCTATATTGTTAAGATCAAAAAAGAAGTTTGAATTAGGTTTGACTAACCTAGTCTAACAATCATAATAGTTAGATCAATAATACTTAATAACTTATTCTCTACGGATACGACAACCCTTCTTTATATTATAATTCGCACATGCACTTACATGACATCACACATAACCAATTAGCCTATAAAAGATTTGAGGAGCAAGATCCTCAATTTAGAAGTGAGCTATAATTATGTAATCTTAGTGATTCAGTGCCAACTAGAGATGATTAAAAAAAGTTAAGTGGATGACTACTTTCTTCTAATATTTCCATGAACTTATGCTACGCATTTCTAGTTCTTTCCATTTCACTTTTGACATATTTGTTTATGATATTTATATGATTTATCAACTCTTAAATGAGTGGGAAAAATATGGTAATGAAGATTTGAGTGGTATGATAAATAAAATGAAAGAGAAGTATGATATGTATTAAGGTAATAAAAAAATGAATGAATTGATTTATATTTCTTTTTTTTTATCCATAATATAAGTTGAAATGGGTGCAAGGTGCACTTTATAAGATGTATGAAAGCTAATTGCTAATGGACATAGGAAAGTAAGTTCACTCTTTGAATGATGAGTATAAGAGTAGAAATGAATATGAGGATTTAAGTAAGTGTAGTGACACATCTAAAGGTACTACTGTGACAAATGTGAATGATCCCATTATGAAAGTAAAGTTAGGTTTGATTTGTTAAGTAGGAAAAATTGCATAATAAAGGTATATCTGTATTTAAATGAGGCTAAAGGATTTGAGATTTTAGTTTGGTCAAAACCTAATTCTCCTAGATTTCCTATTCACTCATTAGTGGCCTATGATATGTTGGCCATTCTAATTTTAGTTGTTGCTTCAAAATTAGTATTTATTATTGAGAGCAGAAGTACTAGATTCATTTAAGATTTTTTTTTACTCCAAAAATTGTCTAATCTCCATTTCGCACTGAATATTTGAATCATTAATCTATATTTTCTATAAATAACAAAGAAGACTTAAAAGAGATTTACAAGTCAGGACCAAGTTATTTGCTTCTTCATTAATTATTTTTCTTCCATTTTTGTTTATATATATATATTGCTTACAAATTAATCTCTACAAAAATGATTTGTTAGGATTATAAGGAATTGTTATAAAAAAATCTAGTAGCCATGAGAATGGCATTAAACATCATTAAACAATGAAACATGAAACTAGTCTGTTGCATATGGAGGTTAATAAGCCTTATGCAAGAATTTCAAATATGAATATATGGATCATAAGACTTCAAATCCTCCACCCTCCCCTCCTCCTTCCCCACTCGTCCCCCTCCCCAAAAGTGGTCCAAAAGAGATTCTTGTGCTAGGGCATCATCTAATGCATCCCTACCCATAGATGGGGCTAGGATGCTAAGGAAAAGATAAAAAGATAATTAAAGAAGGCCTAATTGATATACTCTTTAATTTATCTATCAACATATGGGAAAAAGAAAGGTAAAAGGATCTTAAGGTAGTAAATTATCTCCCATTTGAACACATAAGCACCAAAATGAAGTAGAGAAAAAGATTATCAAACTAGTTAGGTAGTCAACCTCTTCTCATTGTGGTGAAGATAAAGGCACATAAACATCCATAATCAACATAAATAAATACCAAAATGAATACCTAAATGGAGAGAATCAAAGGGTCATAGGTGTGACAACCACTTCCCTTGTCATATTCATAAGAACGAAATACAAAAACTCATAAGAAAAGAAGTGAACAAAACATGAAAATGGAGATATTAATCATATCAAACACATATTTAGGTTGATCATTGCCTCTAAGTGACGGTCATAGGCATTGCCACCTATCCCATTCTTGGTATAAAACCTCATAAGAAACTCTAAGGAATCGTGAAAAACTAAAAGAAAAGTATAAAGTAGAGAAGGAAAAAAACTATTGTGAGTGGTTTGTACAACCTTTTTAGTGGTCTATACAAACACAACGTAAGTTTGTACAGAAATATGAGATTACAGTTTTTACAAAAAGAAAAGGAAATGAGAGAAGAAGAGGGAAAATTGGGGGATAATCCTTATATGCCATTTTTGTGTTTCTTGCCCTTAGAGACACTTTGGTGTAAAGAAAATCCTACAAATGATAGATGAAACTATGCAAAATATGATGCCTTCAATCTTTGTGTAGGTAGTAGGAGTTGTATTTTTTATGCAAATATAGAATTTTAAGATTTTATGAAGTGACTTTATGAGAGTTTCTTTAGGGTTTCCAAGCCTATACTTCTCCTTTAATGGGAGTATCTATAAAGGTAGAAAGGGTGCATCTGAGCTCAGTGGCTCAAATTGCATTCAATCCTAACCCTTATATAGATAAGAAAAAGGAAAATTCTATAAAATAGGGTTTGTAAGTTTCTTGTATATCCATAGGGTTTGTTGTACAAACATGGGGTTGGTTGTACAACCATTTAAGGCTTGGTGGTCAAGTGTTCTAGAACATCCTCTTTATTGGGGTTGAAGGGAGGTCTATACAGCCATTGGATTGTTATACAAACAACTAGAATAGGCTATATACGACAATTTACTCCCCAAAATGGTTTTCGAAGATTACGCTTAATGGAAGGTGGATTTGAGTCAAAGCTTCTTCCAAGCTTTTGGTCCTCTGTTATGCCATGTATCCTCCATTCATTGGGGATAATTTAATTAGTTTCTCATCATTAGGTTCGCATCTTAAAGACCCTAAAATCTAGTGTATACAATAATATGGTGACACTTTATGATAAATCCATGGAATTCATGTACTTTAGAGAGATAGTTATAAGGATTTATAACTATGAGATACTTAGTCCATCAAAGTGCTATTTTTAAACTATTCCTAGTTGATGTTCTATCAGGATTGGATATTGATAGATCTATAAGAATATTAAATTTTACATTTTCACTTAAAGTTCAAGTAAGCTATAAATCTCATTGGTAGAAACATATAAGATACTTAGGACTAATATGTAGGTGCTTACTAGGGAAATTTACTAATTGACCCACTAAAAATTTGACATAGAGCATTAACTATGTGTTTATGAAATATCTTGTTTGAGGCATTTAAATGATCCTTATGACTTTATATCACCATAGTATCTTATTGTGGAAGTGTTATGGCTTAATTTATGACTTCGATTCTCCTTAAGGATTACTTATAAGGCATATTTTGGGTATAACATGAACTTGATGAAGGTAATGAGTGATCAAGATAGGATTCATTCGCCTAGATTTATTAGGGACATTTTACATGTTCTTAATTAATATTCATTAAAATTCTTTGTGAGGATTAATAGATGAACAACAGAATGTCTTCTATTACATCATCAATGTTAATGATTAATAAAGAAGAGCTTATGATAGCAAACCATATAAGGGGAACATTATTTCATCATTTAGATTTTATTAGATGTCATACAATGAAGGGATTGAATTACACTGATAAACTTTTTACTTCAGGCTAGAACAAGGTACCTTGATAATTTCTAATAATTGAGTAGTCATGGTGTGTAGCTAGAAGTTCTAATCATGAACTTTAAATATAAGTTAAAAAAACTATAGAATTAATGATAAATTTAATTTAATTTAATTCATCCTTTTCTAAAATTATTAATTTAGAATTTTAACTTATATATATTGTCAACATGTTAAGAAGCCTAATGGTCACACATAATAAGGTTTAAGAGAAACTAAATGAGTGCTTATAATTATTTAGGATTTAACTGTAAGTACTAAATAGGTTTAGAGATTTAAGGCTTAAGAAAGCCAACTTATCCGAATAGTATTAGGTTCAATAATCTCCTATGTAAGTGATGTGAAGGGTTAGCCATAAAAGTGGTTTTGTGTATAGACATAATAACTCTTCTATTGCAATTTGGCCAATAATAGAATTTATGTTCTCTCTCTCCCTCTCTCTCTCTCTCTCTCTCTCTCTCTTTGCCAACACTTCACATCTCTCTCTTTTAAAGGCATTTAAGCTCCTATATGGATTACTATTAGAGGTTAGGCTGAAAGAAGTGGGAATGAGTGTGGTTTGCTACAACTCACTGTTATGAAACTTGTTTTTTATTTTTATTAGATTTATTTAAGAGGTAATTTCTTTATCAATAGTTTATTTTATTATTTATTGTTAGACATTAATAAAAAGGCCTTTAAATAAGAATTGAATAAAAATTTTAAATTATTAATTTTGGATCTTGATGAAGATGGCAACCCAAAAGGAGAGGGTGAATTGGTTGCTACTAAAAAATTAAAAGAGTGAAAGGATGAGAGAAAAATTAACATAAGGATTTATAATGGTTCAACTAATAATGCCTACATCCACTCTTTGAGTAATACTTAGGTATTTCTCTATCTTTTTTAGGATCAACTATAATCCTCTTTTTTTACACAAGCTTAAGGAAAACTCATATACTTTCCTTTCAAGGACTCAAGATATCAAAACCCAACCCTTGATATTTTTGAAGGCACAACACCAACCTATGCCACTTTATAAAAGAACCTTAGTAAGTGTCTAACCCTCTAAATTAGATAATAAATGGAATTTTATGCATAACAAAAGCCTACATATAGAGGCAATAAATACAATTTAGTTTACAAAGAAATCCCACATTCACTAACTCAAATGTTAGTTATATTCTCATAAAATTTACTCCACCTAAGCCTCAACACTAAAATTAGCTTTCACATCTCTAAGACTTGGAAAAGGTTCATATGGTGGTTTGTTTATAGTAGAAGTCTTCAAAAAATAGTAGTAGATATAAGAAACATATCTAATAGCTTTTAGAAAAATTAGACATTACATAGTGAATGGGTTATCTATCCTAATACATAAACCATTTACTTGATCATTTGCTTTTTTACTCTAGGCATTCCATAATCAACTTTTTTTTCTAGTTTTCTTCAATTTTTTTATTTATATTGAATAAGGCCATTGTTTAGGCCATTCCAAGACAAACTAGATTGTCCAATTCCTATATCTATATTTCTCTATTTTTATTCATATTGAATGGGAGGGAAGCTAGGTTAGTCAACTTGGTCTACTTTTCTTTGTTGGTTTTTCTACTACTTTGCATGACTATTTCATTTACTAAATAGGCATTTCATATGAGCAAAGGGCCATTCCATGTGTGCCCAAGGCCATTTCACCATTCTTTAAGTAAATGATTTTATCCCTTTTCCTTGGATGCATTTTCTCCATTTTTAAAAGCACTTAAAGGATAAAACTTTTCCCCTAGATTGGACATACCTTCCTCCTTAAATTCTTTGCCTCCCTCTCTAAAGCAGCTAAAGGGAACTACAACCTCTACAGTTGTTGGGGCTTAATGCTCAAAGGTCTCTCTCTTCATGGACATGCCTTCCAAAGCATGATCTTTGATTTCTGCCTTGCCTTCTCTTTTTAGGAGTTAACAAAATGTATAAACACATAATGGCATAAACTCTATGTATAAACAATCAATCATAAAGTTAGAACTTCTCAATAATTTCTTATCATTCAAAACATCATTCCAACATATGATTAAGAACCTTAGGGTTACATAGTTAACATTCTTCCTTTATTGAATGATGAAGACACTAGGATACTTTGATAAAACAAATACCATAAAACTATAAAAACACATAAGGAAAATATTTTATCAACCATTAAAATTTTCTTCTCCTTTTTGTCATCAAGATAAAATGAGTGAAGATTAAAAAAAAAAAAAACCTTTTTAAAATAAGATTAAAGCTCGGCGGGGGGGGGGGGGGGGGGGGGGGGGGGGGGGGGGGGGGGGGGGGGGGGGGGGGGGGGGGGGGGGGGGGGGGGGGGGGGGGTGGGGGGGGAGGGGGTGGTTGGGGTTGGGTGG
>CATIWR010060495.1:0-12184 GCA_949677035.1 Omphalea diandra
GAATGATTGAATTGTTACATGTTACATGAAAATATAAGTCAAGTGAGAATGATTGAATTGTTACATGTTACATGGGAATAATATGATTATGTTCTATTGCATGTATATATGATTGAATTGTTACATGTTACATGGGAATACAGGCCAAGTGAGAATCAAATGGTCTTAATGATTACTTAGCATATCATTTGTGAATAAGCACTTGTATATGGAACTAAAAGGGACATTGTGACCGACTTGTCAAATACTTGCAAATTACAGGAAGATGAACCAATAGGCCCAAATCATATGTTACATGAATCACATGAATATCTCGCGAGCAATGTTTGCCTTGCTCGGTCATGACAAAAACAAAGCTATTACATTTGCACTTGCATAGTCAATTGTTATACTTGCAATGTATATTGATGATATTTGGTTATGGATTATGCCATGAGAATTTGATTATTATTTTTATTCACTGAGTCGCGACTCACCAAATCATAATTATTTTTCAGATACTAAAGCATAGAGTTTGGACATTTTAGTGCATAAAGTATTGCATAAAGACATATGGAACACAGGTCGTCAGTTGAATTCCAACTCTCTCTCCTTGCGTCATGTACATACATTTGATAGGAACTAGTTATGGTCACTGGTCCTAACATTAGTTAACATAAATGTACATTAAATACATATGGGATTATATATGTATGATGAATAAACCTTAATGTGTATGCATTTCTGAATATGAAATGTCATGATTTGCAATTGAAGACGATAGTTACCGTTGGTGGTATCAGAGGATTCAAGCACATGCGAGCCAGATGTGCAAATCTCGGTGTGTATGACATCATAGGGCCGACGGGCAAATCCCAGATGTTGAGTGCTTTGATAGGTACCAGTTGTAGCCACGTTGTGACGTTACAATTTGTGGTATCAAAGCTGATTTACAAATGAGAACCATGGATGTCACAGTTATTGGTTTGACAAATGAATTTAGATGTTCCAATTTTGGTATCAGAGAAGGGTCAAGCATACGCAAGGCAGACGTGCAAATCCCGATGTGTATGACATCATAGGATCGATGGGTAAATCCCGGATGTTGAGTGCTTTGATAGATACTGATTGTAGCATTACAGATTGCGGTAGAAAAAAATTAGTATCAAAGCAACATGATTTGTAAACACAATTGGTCGTTACAATTATTGGTATCATAGCATATATGAATACAATCATTACATTTATTGGTATAAGAGCAAATATGAATACGGTCGTTACATAATGTGTATATGTGTGATAATTTTATGATGTAATTATGTCCTATTACATGTATATGTGATTGAATTGTTACCGTTTACATATGAATACAAGTCAAGTGAGAATCATATGCTCTTAATGATTACTTGGTATATCATTTGTGAATGAGCACTTGCACATGGAACTAAAAGGATGTTGTGACCGACTTGTCAAACACTTGCAAATCACATGGAAGATAGACCAATAAGTCCCATTGGCACATGTTATTAATCACATGGAATATGGACCAATAGGTCCCATTGGCACATGTTATTGATCAAATGAATCACTTGTTATATGTTGGCTAGCAAAATCGAATGTCACTTAAATCACATGAATTCTCGAGAGCAATGTTTGCCTTGCATGGTCACGACAAAAATGAATCTATTGCACTTGAACTTGCATAGTCAAATGTTAAACTTGTAATGTATCCTGATGATATTTGATTATTGGTTGTGACATGAGAATCTGATTATTATTTTTTATTCATTGAGTCGCAACTCACTAAATCACAATTATATTTTTCAGATACCAAAGAATAGGGATTGGACACTTTAGTGCTTAGAGTTTTGCATTGAGACACAAGGACCACAGGTCATTGGCTGAATTCTAACTCTCTCTCTAATTATGGTCACTAGTCTTGACATTTGTTAACATATATGTACATTAAATACATGTTTGATTGTGTATGTATGATGAATAAAACCTTTATGCATGTGTATTTTTGGACATGGATGCTATAAGTTTTCTAAATGAAAATGGTCGTTACAGTTTTTGGTATCAGAGTGGGGATAGGCTCCATAGGGACATGCATATGAACATGACATGACTTTTGCATGATTTTGCATTATCATATGACATAGTCTTATATGTCTATAAGGCATTAGCAAAAGGTAGTCATGGTAGTACCTATGGCTCACCAAGGAGAGAGGAGTCAGCCGATTTGCATTCCATAAAAGCATCATGCCATCCATTAAGAGATCAACCTGCTGATAGAGTTAAATCTTTTACATATTCTCGTGCATAACACATATTTCGTAGTCAACCATAACATAGAATTAGTGAACCAACAGTGCAGGTTACAGAAATTCAAAGAGAGAGAATGTATGATAAATTAAGAAAATAGGGTGCAGTTGACTTTAATGGTACCACAGATCCATCAGTGGCAGAGACATGGCTAAAAAGAAAACAAAGAGTTTTAAACTTGATGAAATACACACCGGAAGAAAAGTTTGATTATGCAGTATCGCTATTACAGGGGATGCATACGATTGGTGGGAAACCATTCTAGGGAGTGATGCCCAGCTTCCAGTGCTTACATGGGATGACTTTCTTCATGAGTTCAATAACAATTACATGCTAAAAGTATATAAAGATGATAAAAGGAAAGAGTTTTTAAACCTAAAGCAGGGACAGATGACTATAACTGAATATGAGGTAAAATTCAATCAATTATCTCATTATGCGTCCCTCATGGTAGCCACTAGTAAAGACAAATGCCAAAAATTTGAAGAGGGACTGAGATATGAGATTAGAAGTAAGATCACATTTGTAGATCTTGAAAGTTATACCAAACTAAAAGCTGTTGCAATCAGGCTGGAAATATTAGAAAAAGAAAGGTTGAAGTAATGAGTAAAAAGAAGGCCTACTAAGCTTATGCGGGATTTTAACAAAAAGAAAGGTAAATGTGGAGATTATATGTCATCAATGTCCAATGCTAGGGGTGATTACTCTAGCTATAGAGGTAGAGGATTAGGACTTTCATCTTATGCAGGCAGAGGTCAAGGTCAAGTTATGCAACAACGACCCTTATATGTACATTATGGCATGCAACATATGGGTGAATGTAGAAAATTGACTAGGGGGGCTACTTTTGTATGTCTTTTGATCATATGCTTAAAGATTTTCCTGAATAATCTAAAATGTCATAGAGAGGCAGAGGCAGAGGCAAAGCTACATCAGAGCCTGCAGTTGAAGTTTTAGAGGCAAGTGGAGTTGGAGTATCATTTGGTAGAGGTAGAGGTAGAAATCGAACAACCACAATTGGCCAAGGTATGAGCATATCAGAAGGTCAGAGTTCTAGACCCCCGACATTGGCCAGAGTATTTGCCATGACTAGGCAAGAAGCTGTTGCTGCTCCAAAAGTAATCACTGGTAAACTTTTTCTCTATGATTTAGAAGTCAATGCATTAATTGATCCTGGCTCCACACATTCATTCATTTCATTGAACATGGCATCACAATTAAGTAGTAAGCATCAACCTTTAGGTTTTGATATATGTGTTAGTACTCCTTTAAGAGATGCGATTATTGTGGATAAGGTATGTCTTGATTGTGTGATTCACATTGATGACGTTGAGTTGAATGTTGATCTAGTACTGTTGCCCCGACGTGAATTTGATGTGATATTGGGTATGGATTGGTTGTCCAAATATCATGCAATAGTGAATTGTTTTACTAAGGAAATTGTTCTGAAATCTCCAAATCATGCAAGGGTTGTGTTTCAAGGGGAAAAGCAAATTGTACCTGTATGTCTAGTTTTTGCGATCAAGGCTTTTTGCATGATTAAAAGTGGTTGTGAGGCTTATTTGGCACATGTGGTAGACACAAGGTTAACAAATGAATTGCTTGAGAATATTTTCATGGTGAATGAGTTTCCAGATGTGTTCCTAGCTAACTTACCTAGTTTGCCACCTGATAGGGAGATAGAATTCACAATTGAGTTAGTCCCAGGACTTGTACCGATATCCATACCTCCTTATAGGATGGCTCCAGTTGAGTTGAGAGAATTAAAGACCCAATTGTAGGAACTACTTGAAAAGGGATTCATCAAACCTAGTGTGTCACCATGGGGTGCTCCAGTATTATTTGTTAAAAAAAAATATGGGACAATGAGGTTGTGTATTGATTATAGGTAGTTAAATTGGGTCATTATGAACAACAAGTATCCTTTACCAGGATAGATGATCTATTTGACCAGTTACAAGGAGCACAGGTGTTTTCTAAAATTGACCTAAAATCAAGATATTATCAGCTTAAAATTTCAAACTCAGATGTACCGAAGACAGCTTTTTGAACCAGGTATGGGCATTATGAATTTTTAGTGATGCCATTTCGTTTGAATAATACACCAGCAGCATTTGTGGCTCTTATGAACAAAGTGTTCTAGCCTTACTTAGTCAAATTTGTAATTATGTTCATTGATGACATACTGGTGTATTCAAGGAGTAGAGAGAAGCATGAACAACATTTAAGGATTGTGTTGCAAATTTTGAGAGAAAAACAATTATTTGATAAATTAAACGAGTGCGAGTTCTGGATTGACCATGTAGTATTTTTAGGACATATAGTTTCTGAAAAAGGCATAGAGGTGGATCCAAACAAAATTAACGCAATAGTAAAATGGGAAATCCCAAAGAATGTTGCAGAAGTCCAAAGTTTATTAGGACTAGTTGGGTATTATCATCGATTTGTTGAGGGATTTCACTTATAATTGCTTCTTCGACTAAGTTACTTCGAAAAAATGTACCATTTCAATGGTCTAAAGCATGTCAGGAGAGTTTTGATGAATTAAAAGATAGATTGGCATCAGCTCCACTGTTAGTCATTCCTACTAGTTATTGAGGATTTGTAGTATATAGTGATGCCTTTCATCAAGGTTTGGGATGTGTTCTAACGCAGCATGATAAGGTAATTGCATATGCATCTAAACAACTGAAACCTTATGAATTATCTTATCCAGTACATGACCTAGAACTTGCTGTCGTTGTGTTTGCTTTGAAAATATGGAGACACTACTTGTATGGAGAAACTTTTTAGATATTTACATATCATAAGAGCTTGAAGTATTTGATGTGCCAAAAAGAATTAAACATGAGACAGAGGCAGTGGTTAGAACTGCTAAAGGATTATGATTGTACCATTGAGTATCACCCAAGGAAGGCAAATGTAGTTGCTGATGCTTTGAGTAGGAAATCAAGAAACGGTGTAGCTCATTTATAGGTATTTCCATTTTCTTATTTAGTTCAATTACGAGCTATGAATATGGAACTAAACATACAAAAGAATGAGGTATTGATTGCTACTTTTCAAATGAGACCAATGTTGCATGATCGAATTAAAGAAGCACATGGCAAGTATCCAAAGTTACATAGAATGATTAAAATGGTAAAATAGGGGAGACATTGTGATTTTGATATTCAAAATGATGCCTTGATGTTGGGTTCTCCTATTTATGTGCCTAATTTTGACAACTTGCAAAGAGAAATCCTAGAAGAAGCACATAATGCTCCATATGCCACGCATCCAGGAATGACGAAAATGTACAATACCCTGCGATCTCATTTTTGGTGGCCTAAAATGAAGAAAGATGTAGCAGTCTATGCTTTAACATGTTTGACTTGTCAGTAGATCAAAACATAACATCAAACACCAGCTGGAAAATTGAAACCATTGACGATTCCAATATGGAAATGGGAAAGAATAACCATGGACTTTGTATATGGGTTACTAAGGACTTTAAAGAAGAATGAAGTTATATGGGTGATCAGTGATAAGTCAGCTCACTTTTTTGCCTATTCGGTAGGGTAGTTCACTTAAGCACTTAGCCAAGAAATATATGGACGAAATTGTTAAATTATATGGCGTTCTAGTGTCTATTGTATCATATAGAGATCCAAGATTTACATCTCAATTTTGGGTCAGTTTGCAATAGGCTTTAGGTACCAAGTTGAGTTTCAGTACTGCTTTTCATCCTTAGATAGATGGGCAATCAGAAAGGACAATTCAGACACTTGAAGACATGCTTTGAGCTTATGTGATAGAGTTCAAAGGTGCATGGGATGAATCTATTGCCTTGATTGAATTTGCTTATAATAACCATTATCATAGTAGTATACAAATGGCACCATATGAAGCACTATATGGAAGAAAATGTCGAAGTCCAATATATTAGGATGAATAAGGGATGCGTGTTTTAAAAGGGCCAAAACTAGTGCAAGACACTATAAACAAGGTAAAGGCAATTAAGAGTAAACTTAAAGTAGCACAAGACAGGCAAAAGAGCTATATAGAACAAATAGAAGAGAAATGGAATATGAGGTGGGAGACAAAGTGTTCCTTCGAGTTTCACCATGGAAATGAATAATTCAATTTGGCAAGAAGGGGAAACTAAGTCCTTGATACATAAGACCATATGAGATCTTAGAAAAAATCAGTCCAAGCACTACCACCAAAGATGGTTCAGATTCATGATGTATTCCATGTGAGTATGCTTAAGAAGTATCAGTCTAATCCTACACATACACTTAGGGATCTAGCGATAATAATTGCAGAAGATGTAAGTTACATTGAAGAACCAGTGGAATCATTAGTTATAAGACAAAACAATTACAAAATTGAGAAATCCTTTTAGTTAAGGTGTTATGGATAAACCACGCACAAGAAGAGGCTACATGGGAAACTGAAGAGAACATAAAATGACAGTATCCACATTTGTTTACACGTATTGAATTTCAAATATGAAATTCTTTATAAGAGGGAAAAAAATGTAACAACCCCATCCACATTCATTGGCATTATCACATGACCATATTCATTGCATAAATCATTTGAAACCACACATGAACATAGGCATTGGATAAATGGTCATTTAGACATGTGAATTGTAGAAGCACGACAATGACACTTGCACCGTTGCATTTGGGACACTTGAACATATATGTAGTTTTTGTACAGTTGCATGAAAAATTATTTTATGTTGTGTGCTTGTTATAGTACCATAAATAATGGTGTTATAGAGCTTATTTTAAAGTATAAGGAGCATCTAGGAATTAGGAGATGGATGAAGGTGCTTAAGGAGTGAAAAAGAGGGGCTAAAAGAGGAAAGTGAACTTCCAACAAATAGGAATGCAACACCGTGATTTGTCTTATTAAAATAGGCTTACAAGTGGAATTTTTGACCCTTTAAGATTAGAATTAATGGGTTAGATGTGAGTTATAGCAGAAAAGAGAGAGAGCTAAGGAAGAAAAAAAGAAAGGAAGAAGAAAAAGAAGAAGAAGAAGGAGAGGAAGAACTGTGGGCTGCCTAAGAAAGAGTCCTAAGGTTTTCTAATTTTGGGACAATAGGTAAGTTCATTTATCTTCTTCTAAACTGAAATTAACCTCTCATGACATGTTAATCATGCATGGTTAGTGAGAATTATGGAGTAATTGAGGTAGAGCTCTTGGATAGAAGTTGAAATTCAAGAGAACAAGAGCTGTTTATGTTGGATTTTGCTATTAGAAAAGGACTTTTTACCTACAATTTCATAACCATAGAAGAGGAATTAGGGAAAGTGAAAAATATAAATGGTGTTGTTTTATATCCCTTATAAATCCATAAGAAGCAGGTTTGCTTGATTTGGTGTGTGTGAGGAGTTATGGCTCCTTTATTAGGGCTGGTTCACAACCAACCGAGATGACCTCAAACTTTCTGTTTTCTTATATTTAATGGCCTTATGTTCTGATTTTGACAAAGTGTAAAACATGAAATTTGTAGGGTTATATCCCCTCTAAATATTTGTAAAGCATTTTGATAGATTTTTTATGTGGAAAGAGATATGGCTCATTGATTGGGACTAACCCTATACCCAGATGAAACCCCACCTTTCTTTTACTTCTATTTTCCAAGAACTTGATAGCCATAAATTCAGAATTTGTTGATGGTCCAAACTTGAAATTTGTATATTCCTACATATCTATGAAATATTTTTCCAAATCTAGCATGGTTATTGAGATATTGTCCCTTCATCGCGATTGTTTGTCAACATGTTACAAACCTACTCACCTTCAGATTTGTCCTTTACTTTGGTGACCCTATAGATTGAATTAGACAATGATTAAAACATGAAAAATGTTCCTTTATATGCTTTGTAACTTATGGTATATTATCATTACAATTGGATTTGTACAATTTGAGATACACCTAAGAATGTAAGACCTACTCAGACTGAGATGACATTGCAATAGAGCAAAATTTAAAAATTCACCACATTTTTTGTGTGTATGTTATTAGCCTCAAATTTGACCATGTTGTCTCACTATGTGTCTAGTTTGTTTTCAAAAAAGAATCAAGTCATTTGGATAAGTATATCTAGAGTTATTTTTGTGAGAGTGTAGCAAGCTCAGGCTGCCATATAAGGAAAATATGCATAAACACTAGGTCCATTTACATGAATCATGCCATAGTTGCACACCAAACATTCATAATCATTTTAACATACTTATAACCATGTATGTATCAAATGTTAGGATTCAAAACCATGAGGAAGCCCTAGGGAGAGAACCAAACCTACCATAAAGGTTGGTCACATCAAAAGGTGAGTAAAAACGATAATTAGATTTCTAATGTGTATATGTGTGATAATTTTATGATGTGATTATGTCTTATTACATGTATACGTGATTGAATTGTTACCTTTTACATATGAATAAAAGTCAAGTAAGAATCATATGCTCTTAATGATTAGTTGGTATACCATTTGTGAATGAGCACTTGCACATGGAACTAAAAGGATATTGTGACCGACTTGTCAAACACTTGCAAATCACATGGAAGATGGACCAATAGGTTCTATTGCCACATGTTATTAATCGCATGGAAGATGGACCAATAGGTTCCATTCGCACATGTTATTGATCAAATGAATTATTAGTTATATGCTGGCTAGCAAAATCAAATGTCACTTGAATCACATAAATTCTCGGGAGTAGTGTTTGCCTTGCATGGTCACAACAAAAATTAATCTATTGCACTAGCACTTGTATAGTTAAATTTTAAACTTGTAATGTATCCTGATGATATTTGATTATTGGCTATGACATGAGAATTTGATTATTGTTTTTATTCATTGAGTCACGACTCACCAAATCGCAATTATATTTTTCAGATACCAAAGAATAGGGATTAGACACTTTGGTGCTTAGAGTTTTACATTGAGACCCATGGACCATGGTCATCGGCAGAATTCCAACTCTCTCTCTTCTTATGTCATGTACATACATTTAGATAGGAACTAGTTATGGTCACTAGTCTTGACATTACCTAACATATATGTACATTAAATACATATTTGATTGTATATGTATGATGAATAAAACCTTGATGCATTTGTATTTTTGGACATGAATGTTATGAGTTTTGTAAATGAAAATGGTTGTTACAATAAATGCCCTAAGGACCTCATTCAAATTGCCCTAAGTATGATTGATGTATCAAGATCAACATGAAGAGCAATCCTAACCATGGATGGGGCCAGGATGCAAACTAAGGTGAAAAGATAAGTAATACAACAAAATGATAAGAAAAACTTGAACGGGGAGTGATATGAATGTAGGTAACTTGCCCCAAACCCATACGCAATATTATTTTCTTTGACCAAGGAGCATTCAAGAATCAAGCAAAGAACTTTAGTTCTCAACTAAAGCTCTAGAAAACTTATATTAGCAACCTAATTTATGAAGAAGTAAAGGGCGTTTAATAACTAAACCTAAAATGAACTAAGTCAATTTTAAGTTTAGCATTAAGGAAGTTTACAAAGCTATTTAGCCCTCACTTAAATAACCTCACTAAGTTATTTCAAGAACCAAAGAGAAGAATAATTTCTCATAAGAAATTAAAATTATATTGGTAAAAAATTCAATTCCAAATAAATGGTTTGGATGGCCTATTTATAGGCATTACGTAGCTCCACTTATAATGAACAAAAGTTAATTCCTATTAGAGAAACATTAGAAGAAAATAACTTGGAAAATCTCTTATGTCTATTTGGCCAAGTAAAGCATCCAAACTTCCTAAATATTAACTAACATTGCAATTCAAGAAATAAAAGAAAACCTTTTCTAAAGAGTAAGTAGCATTCAGCCAAGAAAAGAAAAGAAGATTATTCTTGAGATCTTGTATATCTTGGAAGATATTTGACTTGATTTTATTGATCCTTTTGCCATATGTGCTACGCCCCTTATATTCTTTTTAGGAATATTGTTCTTCTAAGTAAAGATGTTTGAAATATTATTGGATGCTTCTTGGAATGTTATAGAACCTATATGAAATCTTTAGAACCTTTTAAAACATTTTTAGTTCAAATTATTCCATTTAAAGAATTGGACTTGTAGATTTCATTTTGGTGATCTACACATGAAATTAAAGTGTCAAAATGATCATTTTACCCTTGTAAAAAAGATTGTCCAAATAAGGCAGGTCAAAATATGGCAGCTCCAAATAAGGTAGCACCAAATATGGCAGGTCCAAATAAGACAGGTGCTATATGGCAGGTCCCAATAAGGCACATTTTGAAGCTTTTATGATGTGTTCCTTCTTTTGAATGAGATCTATTTAATGGTTCCCCTTATTCTTTGTAGATTTAAGCTTGCCTTGTATTTAGTTCATATCATACCCCTCTTTTTAAAAAGATTCGCCCTTGAATCTTGACCTACGTTAAGATAAAGAAAAATATAAGTAATAATAAAAATAAATCTTACACCATTTATACGTTGTGTATAGCATGCAATCTTTGTAATCATGATAAGAAGTTTTCTTTCCTTATGTAGCTTGAAATACCCTTACTTTAAACAAATTAGAAATCGCATAATCTCATTAAAAAATAGATTAGCATGGTTAATGGCATCATTAGTTTTTATGACATGTAATAAACTGTGTCACTTTAAAAAAGTAATCAACCATAATAAAAATGAAATTATAATGTTTAGACCTTCACAAACCTAACATAAAATTCATAGAAAGATCAATCCAAGTTATGTTAGGTGTGGGTAAAGTTATGTATAATCTGTGGTTTAGTTTCAGGCTTATCTTGTTCACATGCAACACATCCACCATAAATCTTTTGCACATTCAATTGCATTTTTAGCTAATAAGACTATTTATGAAAAAATCTAAAATTTTTAGCACAGTAAAGTGGCATATTAAACACTCAACATGTGTTTTTTAATTAAAAACTCATGTAAATTACACTTAAGCACACATAATTGATTGTCTTTTAAAAATCCATTTTACCTAAAGTATTTTTCATAAACAACCTTTTCATAAGCATGAAAGAACTTTCTAAAACCATGGTCATCCATATATAACTCTTTAATGTTCTTAAAACCCAAAATTTAAGCATCTAAAGTAGAAAGAAGTTCATACCTTTGCGATAAAGCATTAGTAACCATATTTTCCACACATTGTAATGTCTTTTTATACCAATTACCATGTGATCATAAAAAGAACCTAAGAACACCATATACATATCCAAATCTTTCCACTAGGTCCAAACACAAATCGTACATATTCATCTAAATAAAACTTAAAAGAATTCCAACAAAACAAGAAAACATTAATAGAACATTAATTACAAAAATGTCTTTTCCACTTAGTATGAACAAACACTAAAACATCAAATAGATTTAAAAAGGAAATACAAACTCTAGATCAAGAGAAGTTGAAGCAAAATTTAGAACTAAACGAGAATTTAAACTTGTTAGAAGTAAAACAAAGTTTGGAACCAAAAGAAACTTACTCGCACCAGAGTGCAATCATTACGAAATAGATGTGGTATTCAAACACGAACTCCATCTCCCTTGTTGTCCCTAGGCACCAAGAAGGGGGGTTTGAATTAGTGTATAAAAATTTCAACAATAAAGAAAAGGGGAAGAAGAAATAGTAGAATGGAGACAACAAATTTATAGTGGTTCAGGTATAATTAACCCTACGTCCACTCCCCAATTAACCAATTGGGTATTTCACTATCTCAAGGTGTTTTCAAGCTTACACCCAACTTGTACAACTTGTGTTTTGATGGCTCACACACAACCTTACAACAATGTGTTTTTAGGCTAACACACAACCTCACTCAAGTGTTTCACTAGG
>CATIWR010060500.1:0-55284 GCA_949677035.1 Omphalea diandra
TCATTACCATCACCTTTTGCATTTACAGAAAAGGTGATGATTCGGTTGAGTATCCAAAGGGGTAGAAATTTGATATGTTTAAATAAAGAATAGCAAGGGTCTTGTTTGGTTTCTATGCAGATTTTCAACCAAAACTCAGAATAGATAACATCAAGTAAGGAGATTATGATGGGGATGTTTTCTCCGACTTGTAAATTAAAAAGAGAAGATAATTGGTCGAAAGTAATGTAAAAAGGGTTGCCAAAGGCTCAGAACACTAACCCATATTGCCTTGCTCTTGAATCGGCTTTTTGACTCAATTGGATGGTGCACATAAACTCTCGCACAACCTCTTCGTAACCGGGTTCATCTTGGAAGATGAACTCATTCTAGCCCAAATTGAAGAGGAAAGCTTATATTTCGGCATTGATACCCAAGGTTTCCGGTATAAAAGTTGAGGGTATCTTGTTTAGGAGAATGATCTTGGAGGAGTTGGCTTTGTACCTATCTTTTTCTTCCTTAGTAGATAGAGGGTAGGGGTTGCAGAGGGTTAAGCCACTGTTTTCCCTTTGTCTGCTCTAGAAAACTTCTTTGGAGCTATAACAAGAGAGGAAGAAAGTTTGAGAGAATTTTAGAGAGATTTAAGAGAGTGAAGATGTTGGGAATAATAGTGAGAATGTCACTGTTGAAGGGGTACAAAAATGGCTATAAATGGCCAGAAATAAATTAATGAAGAGTTGGCAACGGTTGGGAGTCAAATCACTTAAATGTCTAATCGGTTACTCTAATTTGCGTTCGTGAATCCATGATTCGTGATCACGAATTCTAAAAAATGTGAGTAACGGACAAATTTTCTTCGAAATACGTGCTTTAATTGTTAAAATTTAAAAATTTGACCAAAATTTGCAATGGAGCAAAAATTTCACGACCACAAATTGATGTTTGACAACCGGGTGAAATTGATTTATAATTTGCGACTGTGAAGGAAAGATAACAACCGCGAATTATGAGTCAACAATGAGATATAGTTAAATTTTGGAAAATTTGTGATCCACTTTACTATATCAACCATAAATATCACAAATCAACAAATATCAATACACATAGCAATATCACACATCAGATAAAAAAATTTTCACTTTAGCGAGCTTCCATCAAGAATTCCCAATTCTCTCTTAATGAAGTTCATCCTTTCTTCATTTAGAGGTTTAGTGAAAATATCTGCAAGTTGATGATTTGTGTCAATAAATTCTAACACAACATCATCCTTTTGCATATGATCTCTAAGAAAATGATGTCTAATATCTATGTGTTTGCTCCTAGAGTGTTGGATGGGATTCTTAGAGAGATTAATAGCACTTGTGTTATCATGTTTAATAGGAATATGATCAATCACTTTGCCAAAATCCTTTAATTGTTATTTCATCCAAAGGACTTAAGTGCAATAACAACCTGCAACCACATACTCAACTTTCGCGGTTGATAAAGCAAACGACACTTGCTTTTTACTGAACCAAGAAACTAGGCATTCACCTATAAATTGGCAAGTTTTGGAAGTGCTTTTTCTATCTAATAAGCTACCTCATAATCCATATCCGAATATCATACGAGACTAAAGGAAGAATCCCAAAGATACCATAACCCTAAGTGAATTATGCCATGCAAATATTTAAAGATCCTCTTAATAGCATTCAAATGAGACTCTCTTAGAGAGGATTGGAACCTAGCAGACATATAAACACTAAACATGACATCTGGCCTAGAAGCAGTAAGATAAAGCAGAGATCATATCATACCTTGATATCTCTTTTCATCTACCGTTTTGCTCGATTCGTCCTTATCTAGCTTGATGGTACCACTCATTGGAGTTTTAGCTACCTTGCAACCATCCATGCCAAATTTCTTGAGAATCTCCCTTGTGTATTTGGCTTGGTTGATAAAGATCCCTTCCTTGGATTGCTTGATTTGTATACCAAGAAAGAACTTGAGCTCTCCCATCATGCTCATTTCAAATTTCCTAGTCATACACTTAGCAAAATCTTCACAAAAAGATTCATTAGTAGCACCAAAAAAGGTATCACTAATATAGATTTGAACAATTAATGTGTCCTGTTTATGGTTTTTGACAAAAAGTGTAGTATCCACCTTTCCTTTTTCAAAATCATTTTTCAAAAGAAATGAACTAAGCCTTTCATACCAAGCTCTCGAAACTTATTTCAAACCATATAAGGCTTTGTTCAACTTAAAACATGGTTTGGAAAACAATGTGACTCAAAACCAGGGCATAGACTTCCTCCTCAATGATGCCATTAAAAAATGTACTTTTCACATCCATTTGAAAAAGTTTAAAATTCATATGACATACAAAGGCTAAAAGAATCCTAATGGCCTCTAATCTTGCTACGGGGGTAAAAGTTTCATCATAGTTTATGCCTTCCTCTTAGTTATATCCCTTAGCAACTAATCTAGCTTTGTTTCTAGTGATGAAACCTTGTTCATCTAACTTGTTCCTAAACACCCACTTATAACTTATAATTGGGTGTTCTTTAGGCCTACGGACAAGTTTCCATACCTTATTTCTTTCAAATTGGTTGAGTTCTTCTCACATAACAAGTACCCAACTCTCATCATCAAGGGCCTCATCAATTGATTTTGGCTCAAGTTGAGAAACAAAAGCAAGATTATTATCTAAAAGATTAAGTTGAGATCTAGTACTTACACCCTTAAATGTATCACCAATGATCAAGTCCATGGGGTGATACTTGGACAATCTTCAATCCTTGGGTAGATCTTGCCTTGGCTCTACTTATTATTGATGATATTGGTCTTCATCTACTCTTGATGAATCATATTCTTCTTTATCTTCTTTTCTTGTAGAATTTTCCAATTCCAACTTCTCGAAGTCACCTACAAGATCATCAACAAAAATACCTTTCCCAAGATCAAGTTTACTAGATTCATCAAAAACAACATTCATAGACTCTTCAACTATCATTGAACTTTTGTTAAAGACTCTATATGCTTTGCTTGAGGTGGAATATCCTAAGAAGATATCTTCAATGGTTTTAGAATCAAATTTCCCAAGATTATCCTTGGTGTTCAAAATATAACACTTACATCCAAATACTCTTAGGTATGATATATTGGGTTTTCTACCATTCCATAGCTCATAAGATGTTTTATCGAGAATGGGTCTTTTAAAAACTCTATTTGCAATATAATATACAGTGTTAATAGCTTCAACCCAAAAGTAAATTGGTAGAGAATACTCATTGAGCATTGTCCTAACCATTTCCACCAATGTTCTATTTTTCCTCTCTCCAACGCCATTTTGTTATGGTGTTCTAGGAGTTGAAAAATTATGAAAAACTCCATTCTCCAAACAATAATTTTCAAAAGACTCATTTTGAAATTCCTTTCCATGGTTACTTCTAATAGAGGATATGAAGTAACCTTTTTCATTTTGAACCCTTTCTGCAAAGTTTTTGAAAGCATCAAATGAATAATTCTTATGAGTTATAAAAGATACCCAAGTAAACCTAAAGTAGTCATCTACAAGGTCTAGTGCATAATGTTTTCCACCTAAGCTAGCACTTATATTGGGTCCTATCAAGTCCATATGAATAAGTTGAAGGGCTCTAGTTGATCTTACAACATTTTTGGCTTTGTGAGAGGCATGGTGTTGCTTCCCAATTTGGCATGGACCACATGTCTTGTCTTTGGAGAAGTTTAGCTTGGGAAGTCCTTCCACTAACTTTCCTTTAGATAGGCTTTGAAGAAGATCCATGTTTGCATGTCCAAGCCTTCTTTGCCACAACCAAGTTTCACTACTCAAAGACATAAAACACTTAAAAGATTGGTTAGCCAAATTGTCTAAGTCAATTGAGTAGGTATTGTCTTTCCTTTCACCCTTAAAAATAACCTCATCATGCACTAAAGTGGTGACTCGACATTCCCTAGGATCAAAGGTGACTTTGTTACCTTTGTCACACAATTGACTTACACTTAACAAATTATGTTGTAAGCCACTAACTAAAAGAACATTATTAATTAAAGAGCAACCATTCTTACCAATGGTTCCAATGCAAATTATCTTACCCTTGGCATTGTTACCAAATGTGGCATCTCTACCTTGTTTTTCTTTTAGTGCCATGAATAGCTTCCTATTTCCAATCATATGCTTGGAACATCCACTATCCACATGCTAATTCCTTAATTTGGTGGCTGTCATACTCTCCTACATAACAAAAGTGAGTTACCCTTTCTTAGGTACCCAAACATAATTGGGTCCTTGGGTGTTAGAAGATGAAGGGTCCTCTAGTTTGAGGTGAGCCTTCCTAATATAGCAATGAATATTGATGTGTCCAAATCTCATGCAATAATGACATTAGAGTTTGGACTTATGAGTCTTTCTCCTATGCACAAATTTAGTATAAGTATGAGGCATTCTCATACCTTAGCCATGTGAATGTATGCATGTACATGTATGATGAGTAGGAGTAGAGAATTTCTTATGAGAATGACCATGCTTTTTGTTGTACATATAAGCATGGTTAGCTCTTTGAGTATTGGCTCTAGAGCTTAGGGGAGCCTTCCTTTTGCCCTTAGGCTTAGAAGGCTTAGTGTTATGAGCAATTTTCTTCCCAATTACCTCTACCATTGGGGATTGAGGTTTTGAAGGTCTAAGAAATATAGTTTGAGAAGATGAAGAGGCTCCATTGAAGCCTAGACCATATCTAATTAGTGGAGGTCGTTGTGACACAATCAATGTGTCTAAGGCTTCTTTTCCTTTATGGAATTTGGAGATTGAGCTTCTAAGCTCAATGACTTCTTCTTTTAGAGTGTCATTCTCCTTTCTTAGTGAAGCCATTGAAGAAGATGAAATAGAAAATGACATAGATGAAAATAGAAAATGTCTAAGATGAAAATGTCATTCTCCTTTTTTTTAGAGTGTCATTCTCCTTTTTTAGCTCATCATTAGATGCTCTCAATTCTCTTACAATGTGATTGAGGGATTTATATTCATCCTCTAGCTTTTGACATTTTCTTTTGTAAGATTTCATTTGTGACTTGTATTTGTCACATCTCATGGCTAGAGCCTCTAGAAGCTCTTCATCAATCTCATCAAATTCAAAATTAGAACTAGAATGAGAAGTACTTACCTCATTTGTAGAGTCTTTTTGTGCCATGAAGCAAATGTTGGCAACTTCTGCTTCTTCCTCTTTTTCACTTAAGATATCATCCCAAGTGGCTGAAAAACTCTTCTTTTTCTCCTTTTGCCATCTCTTCTTCTTCTTCTTCTTTAATTTGGGACACTCATACTTGATATGGTCTTGCTTGCAACATTCATAGCAAGTGACATCGTTGGATTTCTCTCTTAGACTTGGAGCTGTCTTCTTGAAACCTTTTCTTTCTTTTCTTCTTTTGATCTAGTCCTTTTTCCTCCTTGAAAGCATTGATAGCTCCTATTCTTTCTTGTCACTTTCTCTATCACTTGAGGTAATTTCTACCTCCTTCTCCTTTGTTGAAGATTTAAGAGCTAGGGTTCTTCTTTCTTTTTCTGGTTTATCTCCTTGGCCTCTTAGATTCTTCATTTGTTCATCCTTTAGTAAGGCCAACTTATGAGTCAAGAGTTTGCCTATCGAAATGTATGATGGCACCTTTCCAATCTCTGAATTGGACTCTTGGATGTTGCACACTCTAGCACCAAATTTATCTAAAGGAAAGGTTTTGAGGATTTTTGTTTTTACCTCATAGTTTGTGAGTGTATTTCTGAATTTCTTCATGTTGGTGACAATAGATAGGAGTCTATTCGTCATTTCGATGATGCTTTCATTGTCTTTCATCATGAATAGCTCCTATTCGATTACATACATCTCTAACTAGCTTGACTTTACTATAGTTATGCGTTCATGGTAGTTTTCAAGTGTCTTTCAAATGGCATGTGTTGTTTGACAATGTTGCACTCTTTCAATCTCTTCTCTAGAGCGAGATCTTAGAAGAATGGCCATTGCCCTTTTGTTTTTGCCATTTGATCTCCGGTGAGCTTCAACCCATTCTTTCATTGGGATAAGTTCTTCAATTCCATCCACTACCTTAGTGGGTGGCTTCCACTCTTTGACGACTACAACCCAAATGTCCACCACATCTGTGTCAAGGTAGATTTTCATTCTATACTTTCAATGAGTATAATATGTTCCATTAAAGTGAGGCTTGAGGTGTGAGTGGATTCCCTCTTGTGCTGTGATCTTTTACTCACCAATAAAGATTTGCTTGAGTGTTTAGGCTCTAATACCACTTGTTAGCCCTAGGCACTAAGAAGGGAGGGTTGAATTGGTGCATAAAATTAAAATAATAATGTAAGAAAGAAAAAGAGTACAATGGAGACACAAGATTTATAGCAGTTCAGGTATTATTGACCCTACTTCCACTCCCCAATTCTTAGCAATTTGGTTTTCCACTATCTTCCAATGGTGTTTTTAAGCTCACACTAAACTTTTACACTTGTGTCTTGAAGGCTCACATAATAACCTTTACACTTGTGTTTTTGAGGTTCACACAACAACCTTTACACTTGTATGTTTAAGGCTCACATAATAACCTCTTTTAGTGTTTTTACAAGCTCACACTATAACCTTTACAAATGGTGTTTATGCTTATACCAAACAATCACCTAAAGAAGAGAAAAGATTGAGTAGCAAAATTGCAAGAGTTTAGGTTACAAATTAATGAATTCTCTTGCATTTGCATATGTTTGGTGAGGTATTTATAGTCTCTACCACCAAAGAGACATTGCAATAAAACTGGTAGCAAATCTTCAAAGTAAGTTGATAGATTTTTGCATTAAATGCTTATCAGGCTTCATTCATGGTTGCTACTACTCTTTCGTGGTCATAATTTTCCAATTTCCATATGGGAGCCACAACTTTTGCGAAAAACCTCATTTGTGTTTAACGACTAGTCCATATGTCATATTACCATTGGTTCATTAGGAAAATATAGTCGTTGACTTTCACCTGCGCATAAAAGTAGCAGTCGTGATTTTCCTTGTACAGGCCTCGACTCAGGACATGAAATCATATGCCAAAAATGTTCATCTTCTTCTTCATGATTCACAGTCGTTACCCATAAGTTTCCTTCATGATTTTTGTTTTTCAATGGTCACCTAGGACACTTGTCATGTTATGGTTATGGACTTTATTCCCTCTTAAGTTTGTTCAAAATTTGTGGTCTCGATTGAGGCATGATACTCACCATAAATTTGTCTGTGACTTTGGCTCTCTTTTCTTTGATTTCATCGCGGTAGAGAAGTAGCTTGCAAATCCATCTATCCAATTTATCAATATGCCTTAGTCTAGTTCGCGGTCGCGATTTATGAAGTAGGGGTTAGGCTTTGCATCTAGATCTTTATATTCTAAGGAATAGATTCGATGATTTTCATCACCAGACTTTGCATCCCAAGGTTAAAGATCTGATGCTTACAGTTTGCCCCTTGCTTTGTGTGGCTTGGAAATAACATTTGAGAAATGTTTGTTTGAACAAGTTTTAATAAAAAAAAGTAAAAAATGTAAGTGTTAGTAAAGATACCAAAGGATACAAGTCTTTAACAGCTCCTTGAACAGGCAATAAAGTCATTATGATAGCTTTTTAGTAGGAATCAAGTGTTTGATAGCTCTTTAATAGTTCTCTAGTAGGTACTAAAGTGGTTGTAGTAGCTCTTTAGAAGGTACCAACATTTTGGTAGTCTTTTAATAACTCTTAAATAAGTATTGAAGTGGTTTTCACAACTCTTTAGTAGGTACCAACATTTTGGTAGATTTTTAGTAGCTCTCAAGCTGGTACTGAAGTAGTGTTGGTAGCTCTCCAGTAGGTACCTAGTGTTTTTATATTGGATAATTGGCCCCTTACAGTTATTGGTATTTTTACACTTTTTAATAGGTGCCTCAATCTTTCTAATTGATGATTATAGCCCATGGGTGTCTCTTGGGTGATTCTTGAGTTATTCAGGCCCTTTTAGCATTTATAAATTTTAACCTATATGCTTATAGCCCTTCTAGCTGCCCTAGAGGTCTATTCTTATATCAAGATAATGGGCCTAGAACCAGATGTAGTAGAAAGTGCTTTCTTGGATTTTGCCATTTTCTTAGAGAATCTAGTTTTTCTTAAATATATTGATGAAGCCTTAAAGGAGGCAAATTTATCATTAAAGGATATTTTAATGGCCTAATTTGAATTAGGAAGCTTAGGGTGTTCTCTAAGTGTCTTAATAGCGATAAGGGCATTTTGGTAAATTAGTCGCTTTTGGGACTCTTTGGGGAGTTAGGGGTATCTTAATAAATTGGCCTCTTCGGGATGTTAGGGTATCTTGCTAAATTGCTTGTCCTTTGGCTCTTTGGGAAGCTAGGGGCATTTTTGCAAATTGAGTGTAATTTGTCTTAAAGAGTGGTTAAGGATATTTTGGTAATTTTTGTGTAGTTGGTCTTAAAGAGTAGCTAATGGTAATTTAAGTATAATTGGTCTTGAAGAGTGGTTAAGGGTAGTTAGTAATTTAAGTGTAATTGGTCTTGAAGAATGGCTAAGGGTATTTTGATAATTTGGATGTAATTGGTCATGAAGAGTGACTAAGGGTATTTTAGTAATTTAAGTGTAATTGATCTCGAAGAGTGCAACTGGGCTTGATAGTTAAGAGGAGTTAGGCTAGATGGGCTAGGGGAAAAGTTGGCTCACATGGCCCATCTCGGCCCAGTCTGCCTCAAGTGGTTGTACAGACAAGTCAGGGCTACACAACCCTGATCCATTATATATATCTCCTTGAAAATGATCGTCTCATTTGCTTTATTCCTCTTTTTTCTCTCAAAACTTTGAATTTGGTTCTTAGGTTCTCTTAGCTTTTTGGGCGATTAGCTGGCCTAGTACCATGATAACGAGATGTTTGACTTCCATGAGGAGTTTCTGAATGAGGACATTGCGACCCTAGATTCCTTGGAGCAGCTGCGATCGCAATGGAAATTCGCGCAGGTGAGCTTGTTGAAGGGCACAATCACAAAAATGATTCCACTCCGCTTTCCTTCGACTAGTGACACGCCAACAGTCTACAACCTAGACTATCATCTTGTAGGAACACCTCAGGAGTGGTTGGCATTTTTTTCTTTTTTATTGTATTTTATTTTATTTAATGTCTATTTCACCATTATAGATCTTAGGTGCTACTCTAAAATTTCCTTTTAGCCTACGAACATTAAGTTAGCTTATAAAATAGACAAAAATAATTTTTAAAACACTCACCCTTTATTTCAGTGAAATTTATTTTTGCCTATCAGTCTAGTCTATTACCTTGATTTGTATTCACTTTTTGGCTTTATTCTATGACCCACATAAAGAAAAATCAAAATTAATTTATAGAGTAATTCAAGAGCAATTTGGGTACATACCTTGGTAAGTAATTCATTTTTCTTGTGAATTTGCTAATCTAGTGATGCTTCATTTGTGGATGTCAAATTTTTTTTTTTTAAGGAAACTATCTTCATTATTTCCTCAAAACTTGTAATTAATCCCTAGTGGCTAGGATTTGTTGATTTTTTGCTTTTGAATTTGAACTTCCCTTATTCTTTCATTCTCTAACCTCGATAGTTGTACACAAAAATACATACACAATGTATTTTTCATTATTCATTATACTTTTTGTTTCTTTTTCTTCTCTTATAAAGGATTGTTACCTTCCAAAAGGAAGGCGGGGTTATGGGTCCTACTAGGGAGTGGGGTCGAACACTGCACCATCATATCCTAGCCTGCTTGAAGGGTACGAGGATTTGGACCTTCCTGCAGATGCTATATGATGAGACGTCGAAGGTCCATCCAATGATGACGTATACACTACTGAAGCAATGGATGGATACAACCCACACCTTCCAATTACCTTTAATCCATGAGATGAAAATCACACCTGTGGACTTTGCATTCTTGGCTAAGTTGTGATTCATGGGTATTCCCTTGCCTATGGATTCTCGTGTGCATGAGTCAGTGCTTTAAAAGGACTACTTACTTAAGGTCCTTAAATATGTTCCCCTGCTCAATAGGAGTAGGACTGTGATGAGGTCTAGCCTACAGACTGGCATGCCCCAAGTCACATATGATAGCTCCGATAAGGTGATCGATCAAAATATGTGTTATTTCATGTTGTACACCTTATCGCCTCAGATGTGGCCTAACTTTGCTTAGTACTGGTCCTAAAATACTTGAGCTTGCTGCACCATTTTGATTGGGTGTTCACGACATTAGTGAACCTTTACAAATCTCGATTGGTGCTCTCGAGGCATAGGGTGCATGTGTAATGCATGAAGCATTCTCATCATAAATATCTCTTAATTCTTTATTGTGTTTGAGTCCTGTATGATTTCTTTGAGACTTATACTATCTTTGTTGACAAGTATGGGGCATTGGGCTAGGCCTATTAGAAGGACTAAATGATGACTATCCTCGTTTCTCGTTATAAAGCGTCATGGGTCCTCCATCATTGCCAAACTCGCTTTCCTGAACATGATCACTATGGACCAAGTACTTCTCCCTATTGCGTGAGTTACAATTATTTATCTTTTGTTACATAGTTTTACACTTTCAGTGATTTTCCATCCTTATTATAGTTACACATCAACTGGAAGGGTCCTATAGAGATATAGCCTCTGAAGGTGGCAGAGGCAGAGGCTATCTTTTATGGTTGTCATATTATGTTGGGGCCCTCCATTTGGGAGTGGTACATAGGATAGCGCATCTTTCGTTGGCATAAGGGTCTTGATAAGTGACTAATCCCACAATGCCTACCTACAAGCCTATTTTGGATGAGGGACCTTAAGGGTGCAGAGCTCACCTCAGTGCTACGCTACTTGCTAAGGGAGCAATTATCTTATACTAGTATTCCTTATAGGTCTTGGATCGTTAGAGCACTTAGGGGGAGTCTTCCTCCATCAGAGGTAACTATTTAAGCATTCCCTTACTATGCACCTAATGAGGGGGTCATCTTACAACATAAGGGTTAGGGGCACCACTACACAGACTACACAACAATCTATCACTCTTGCTCCTATATCTAGCGTTGCTGCTCAAGGCTGCAAATCGGCTTGTGGATTAACTTTGAGAGGTGTGGAGCTTATAGTTTTAGGTGATCTAGCTTCCATACTAGATAATCTAGTAGAATCATGCATGACTTCATTGACTAGATCTATGATGTCATTGTGGATCACTCGATCTGCTTATATGTTTGAGTCGACTAAGACCACACTTGAAAGCATTTTCTTCTTTGTCTCCTTATACCCTAACTTTAATGTAAGCTTTGTTTTTGAGGATGCTTTTCTTTTACTTTTCATAGATTCCTCACATGCAAGCTAAAGTTATGGTCGATATAATCACTACCCTAAAGTGGGCTGTGACACAAAAGACATGGTCCATGCATGTTAGTAAAGGAAAACAAAAGCAATGCATGTATGTATGTTCATGATTTTTGTTTTGTGTCCTATTCATCCTCATCCTTGTGTCACTTGTAGGAGACAATCCATCACCCAAACTGTGACATCAAAGAGAAAGATTAGCATATGGAAAAGGTAGAGGTAGAGATTAAGACCTTAGCTCAAACAGGCATAGAGCACAAGTATTTAGCGACGAACGACAAGGCTGAGGCCTCCAAGGCAACTCCATCTAGAGGTAGAGACAGTTGAGCCCTGGAGACCCTCCTTCTTAGCTTTTAGCACATTTTTTCCTTTTTTTCATTTTAGTATAGCACATTTACTTGATAGTTTGCACTTTTGTACAGTTTATTGGGCAATTTGAAAACCTTTATACGTGGATGCTTGATGAGGACTTTCTAGGGTAAATTAAGGCGACATTTTCTCTTTTTTTTTTTCCAATTTCACATTTTAACTTTTCACTTAATGTAAAAACATGATTTTGGCCTTGGATTATGTGTCTTTGAATATGTGTTATCATTCTTTTACATATATGCTTTCCAAGATAAGCATAAACGTCATTTTAAGCTTAAAGTATAAAAAAGAAGCTACCCATTCTCTTTCCATAAACTGAGGGCTATACAACCATAATAAGATATGTATAGTCCAATTAGAGGGTTGTACAGCCCTGGCTAAAGGTTGTACAGACCTAATCAGAGGTTGTATAGATGTAGTATGATCTTCTATGGATGGGTTTTTCAGCTCTTCGTTACCTCTCTTCTGTCTGCCTTAACACTCACTTTCTTTAGGAAACCTGTGACTTACGAGATCCCATTACCCATACTTTTCACTTTGGAGATATGCCCTTTACTAGAGGAATTTGGTACCATTCTTGATTGCCACATCACAATTACAAACCGAATTGCATTGCCTCAGCTAGATTACCCACATGTTTGGAAGATGGTAGACCTATTCGACATATAGCATAAGGAGGTACCTATGTATATATTGGGTGAGGAGAAAATCCTCATGGCTCCTTTCATCACTTTTTTCCCTTCTAGGGGCCACACAATGGTAGCTTAAACTCATATTGCAGCAGCCATTTTGATGGGCAAGTATTTATTACAGAGGGACGATGGAGTGATATTTCTATAAATTTTGCCACTCTTAGAGGGAGTTGAGTCAAAGAGGACCCTCGTGCTGGCGATCTTGGGTGAGACCATCACGAGACTTGATAAAGTGTCTTAATGTTAGTGATTCTTTTACAAGGAGCCCATTGTTGCCTCAAGTAATAATCGCTCTTGCGATAACTTTTCTTTTATGTGTGTTTTTTTCCTTTTTTCTTTTTCTCTTTTTTGTTTTTATTATCCTAACTTTTGTCTAGACTACCCTTCCGAGATTTCAATCCAACAAGTTGCTCACTTTTACTTAAGTCACCCTTTAAGTTATTCAACCTAACAAACATATTTTATTCTTTCTCTTTTTTACATTTTCTTCATTTTTTTCATTTTTCTTTTTCAGATATGGCTGTAAGAGATGTTAGCATTCTTTGCTGCTTCAACCATAGACGCAAGGCTTTACTATCTGCAATATCATTCAAATCATCGCTTGACAAGGCGGACTACTTCTAGGGCCGAGTGAGATGAGTTGATGCCCCATATCACTATCATTGACATTCGTTCAAGTTACCTATGGTGGAATTTGATGTGTATTGCCCTAAGGACTTACAGAGATTGTTTCATTCTTCCTACCTTGGCTTCAGGCACATTTTATGATCCAACTCGTATGCATTGCTAGTTTAGTGCTTCTCAATTTGAGGTACAATTCCTCCCTTCATTTATAGAGGGTCCCTTAACCCAATGCTTCTTGGATAGAGTTAAAGCTATATGGACCAATTGATGATGGGTTAGTATTATATAAATAACCTCTTGAGTTTCAAATACATAAGTCATTAAGTAATAAAGTGTATAAGAGTACGAATATCATTCCCACGAGGATCAAGATTAAGTACTATTCTTCTTATTCCTCGTATTATCTAGAAATCCAATATTAAAAAAGATTTAAACAAATAATTAAAACTAAGTAAAATATAAACAAAATAATTGCAAAGAAAATAATTAATATAAGATGTCAGCTAGGGGTTCAACTTCACTTGGTGACTTTTAAATGGGTTCCTATTCCTTGTCTAATCAATTCATTCATCAATTGCTACTATTGATCACTATGGTGATTAATTAATCCCTTTCAAGTATAATTTAACATGCAAGAGCATGTTAAGCTGAAGGTCCCTCAACTCAAAATCTAAACATCATGCAATTGTCTGACAAAATAAGACTATAAGGATAGTAATAGTTTGTTAAGGTTTCTCAACTCAATAACAAAATAAGGGAATTGTTGAAGGCTTCATTCTATGAAAAGCTTGTCAATTCATGAAATTAAGATGATCAATGGCCAATTAATTAAACAAAAAGCACTTAACAATTGCTAGCTCAAATAATGAATGAAACTAAAAAGACTTAGATTAGGAAAACCCAATATGAGTCACATAAGATCTACTTGCAACCCTAGCATAAAGATAATTAGCTCATAATGAAGAAAGAGAAGAAGAAATAATCAAACTACTGATATTAGAAGCCATGGTATTCAATTCTATAGGTTTTCAGATGATTGCCTCCTTGTTCCTCTTTACTCCCAAAGTCTTGCTTGATTGATTCCTTTGCTTTTTGGGTGGTTATTTGATGCCTTTGATGGGTTATTCCTCCTTTGATGATGATGTTTTACCTTTTTAAATAGTGCTCTTAAGGTATTTGCTAAGCAGGAAGTTTAGAGGATTGAAAAAGGAAGAAATTGCTCATTTTTTACTTTCTCACTCGCATGGCCATGCACATGGCCATGTTTAATGATTATGCCTAACTTGCTTCTTGGGTATTGCAATCGACTTTTGACCTTAAAGATGGCCAAATTAGTACAAATTCAAAACATAAAATTTATAGTTCTATGTCTTAAGTTTCTAATGGCTTTAGAATCACCTCATTTGAAGCTTTTAGAAAGAGATATGCTCAAAATACCAAGCAATACTCAAAAGTGGAACTTAGGTTGCCTTCTCTTGCTCTTTGGCCACTTTTGCCTTCTCTTCCTTTTTAACTTGCAAAACACAAATTTACTTTCTTTGGTCCTTTTCATAAGCAAAATTAACATAATTTCATTAATCTTTATGAAGAAATTAGTTATGAAATATATGTAAATTATGCACTAAACACTATTGCCACATCTATGACTTCTACACTGGTTAAGACTCTTAGTCTAACGATGACACAAACTACATGGCATGGTTACGTGAACTTTAGAGCTATAGGCATCACGTCAATAAATAATATACAATGATCTTTTACAGATAAGACTATTTTATATTTAATTCTAGTTCAAATGCATGCATGACTAATTCACTTTAATTATGTGAATGTAATTTGATATTATGCTTAACACGAATCGTTTACAATTTACATGTTATGTGTTAATTAAGTGCATAATTCCTACTTTTAATGTTGGCATTTTAGAACATCCAATTGTCTTGCTCAATGCCTCTGTCTTGTTGATCCTTTACTCATTCATCCTTATCTTTTCTATTGTCGCCTAAGTGTCCTATCAATGGTCCTCTAGTGGTCAACCACATTCTTTTGATTTTTGCTTACATTTATTATTATTTGTATTATTATTTTTATGCTTTAACTTTTGCCTAAGCCATGCTTTTGAGTTTTTGACTTAGCGAGCTCTTTCTCTTTCTTTTCCTATTTTATCCTTTTTTATTATATTTATGCCATAACTTTTGCCTAAGATGCCCTTTTGAGTTTTTGACTTAGCAAGCTATTTTACTTTTCTCAGACCTCACATGAAATACTTCTTCATTCTAAGTTCATCGGCTCAATGAATTCAATTGCATCCATATTTACTAGTTTCACCATGGCACCTGCATATATTTGTTAACCACATAGGGGCCTTTCCAATTTGGCTTGAACTTTCCTTAGTGATCTTGAGTTTGCGATTGGACTACCTTTGCTACTAGATCACTAATCATTATCACAATTGGCTTGATTTTTTGTTAAACACGTGGGCCATCATAGCTTGATACGATTAAATGTATTATAGGGCCTTCATATAATAGAGCTAGTTGTTCAGGCCTGCTACTGATCTATTGGTACATAAGAATGCCAAATTCAATTAATACCTATACGGACTTCACTTCTAGTTCAATTGGCAGTACTGCCTCTGTCCCATATATCAAAGAGTATGATCTCATCCTAGTCAACATCCTTATGTAGTTTAATAACCCTACAAGGTGAAAGGTAATTTCTTAAACCATTTTTTTATGTCTCAACCATTTTGGAAAGGATATTTTTTATGTTCTTACTTGTCGCTTCCACTACTCCATTAGCCTGTGGCCTATAAGGTGATGACTTATGGTGGATAATTTTATGTTTTCCTAATGCGACCCTAATCTCTGCCCAAAAATGGACATTGTTATCTACAACAATATGGTGTCGTACACCATAATAGTAAATGAGATTTTTCTCAATGAATCATGACATTTGCTTTGTCCTTAGCTTACTGAAGGCTTCAGCCTCTACCCACTTTGACAAATAGTCTACTGTTACTATAATATACTTATGACCCCTTGTAGACGCTGGTCTAATCTCTCTAGTTACTTTAATGCTCCATGTTGCAAAGAGCTAAGGTGAGGTCAAAATTATATAACTTGATTAGTGGCAGATAATTGAGACTACCATGAACTTCACACTCATGACAACTTTGATCCTTCTTTATACAATTATGTTTCATAGTTGTCTAGTAATACCCCAATCTTAAAATTTTCTTTGCCAATACTTTACCATTCATGTAGGGACTGCAAAGCCCTATATGCACCTCTTCCATGATCTTACTGGCCACTTCTTCTTACATACATTGTAAATAAACTCCATCAGGCATTCTCTTACACACTACCCCATTATAAACCATAAACTGCAAAGTTAACCTTTAGATCACATCTTTATCCCTCTTTTCGGCCTCTTTGGGGTATTCAACATTTGCCAAATACCTTTGTATATCAACATACGAAGTATGGTTCTCTATTGATACTGATATCACCCTTTTGCTTGTATAACACAACACCCTGAATTGAAGAGTGATCATCAGTTTCATAAACATTACCTCCAGCCCATCCCAAATAGAGACCAAAGTGTGTAAGGTGTTAGCCATCACATTTTCTTCCCTTGACAGATGATGGAATGTGACTCTTTGAAAACTCTTCACCAATCCCTGTATATGATCTAGAAATGGGCCTAAATGTTCTTCCATTAGTTTCTACTCATCTATTATATAGGAAATGACTAGCTATGAGTCCCTAGACACCTCTACTATTTTCACCCTTATTTGCCTCAAGAGTTTAAGATTGAGTGTGCATGCCTCATACTCAACATGTTAATAGTAACTTTGTATTATAGCTTCTTACCTACGGGAAAAGCTCTTCTTTTAGCGAGATCAAAATTACTCCTACAGTTGCACCTTTCTTGTTTATAGCTCCATCAAAGTATACTCTCCATCCTTAAAGCTCAATTACTCCTAACCTTTCGTCTGGGAACTGGAGAAGTTCATTTTCTCCTTTTTTCAAAGGTTATTATTCTAAGTACTCTAACATTTGTTATCCCTTAATCACATTATTAGCTATATACTTAATATCAAATTTGGCCAACAAGATCAACCATTTGCCAATTAATCACGTTATTAGCTATATACTTAATATCAAATTTGGCCAACAAGATCAACCATTTGCCAATCTTTCTGTCAGGAAAGGGGCTTCATATAAGTACTTAATTAGATTAAGCTTTGAAATCACTTTGACAAAATATAGCTGAAAATAGTGCCTCAAATTCTTTATCACCCAAACCAGTTCCAGATATGTCTTCTTCACTTGATTATGCTTCACTTTATAGGACAATAGCTTCTTACTAAAAGAGTACACTGATGTTCATTTCTTATTCCATCTTTCTAAGCTAGCATTGCACCAATAGAACTATCTTCTGCTATTATGTACAAAGTTAACAATTTTCTAGGCTTTCAACGACTTTAACATTGGTGGGTTAGTCAAATACTCTTTTATTGTCTCAATGGCCTTTTTGCATTGTTCATCCCACTTCACTAGCTAATCCTTCATTAATAGCTTAAAGATCGACTCACATACTGGTCATATACTGCTCCCTCTATTCATCCATATACCTTTTCATATCATTTCATAGCCATATAGACTGAGGCCTGTATAGAATTATAGTATGATTTGATTTTTGTTCACCCTTTATTCCTACAATATGTTTCCTTTTCTTTTTCCTTTTCTTCTTCCCATCCTTCTTTTTTGATGAGTCTTGATAATTCTGATATCCCAATTCACCAACTGTTGAACCTTAAAGTTTCAAATCTTGTTTTGATGATTACAAACAAGTAAAAGAGCTAATCCTTATCCAAGTTATTTGTGTTAAAACTTGTATGCACATCAACTCCTTTAACTCTGATGATTGGAGAAGGAAGTATGTTTGAAAAGTCAAAGTATTAAAGAGCAAAAGTCAAGGCAAACTCAGCTTAACAAACCAATGGGTGTTGTCTTCATCCAACAAACATTTTGGACCTGTCAACGAGCATTGAGATGTCACAACAAGTGTTAGAGAAACATTCCAACCTGAGAATATCTTTTTGGACCTCCCAATAGGTATTGCCCATATCCTAACAAAAGTTGGACAACTGCTCAAACATAACTATGCATATTAAACCTCGCAATGGGTGTTGCATTTTCGTAATGGGCATTCATCTTACCTCTCAATAAGTGTTTCACTTTCAAAATAGGTGTTGGATAAAGTGCCTTAGATTGAGCAAAACTCTCTAAAACTCAAAATAGGAGTTGAAAAAGCTCTCTAGTTTATGCCAAAGGCTCTAGACTCCCAATGAGGCACACTTAATGTTTCAATAGGCATTGAGTACATCCAATGGGCATTGGAAAGTTACTAATAGGTATTGAAAAATTGCTATAGTTTGAGCTATAAGTCATAGAACCCTCAATAAGGGACTCTCATATCTCAATAGGCATTGAAGGTATTGCCAACAAGCATTGCAAACCATTCAACAACCATTAAAGGACTTATGTAGACATTGTAAAATAGAGCATCAAGTTCATACCGTCTGGAAATCAATAGTAGGCATTGATCTTCCTCCAACCGGCATTGACATTTAAAAGTAATGATCATTGTTTTTATCTAATAGTCATTGAAAAAAAAAAGTAAAATAAGCTAATGCAAAAGTTAAATAGGAGCCTTAAGTCAAGTTCTCTCTAATAGTTAGTCCCAATGGGCGTTTCGTTAAAGCTATTGATCGTAAAAGTGTATTCTGTTCGACAACTACCCATTTACATGAAATCAATAATGGTTGATTCCTTAGGAATTGATGTGGGGACTACTCAATAGGCGTTGTAATCCTACTGTTGTAATGTGAATTGACATTTCTTTTTCTAATGGCTAGTTTTTTGTTCATGTTATAAAAGGGCCCGCTCTCAATAGAAATTCATAGAGAATTATTCCACTAAGCGAGTATTCTATTGTGAAAGTTTTTCTAAATCAAAAAGGTGAACAAAGAGTGAGGTAGCTATCAAGAGAAATTCATTATTCAAAGCTTGCAAGAGTTATCTTCAAAATATAGTTTGAAGAATATGTTTTTCAAAAATTCTCTTCACATTCTCAACCTCATCAAGCATACCTTGTGAGAAAACTTAAAGTGTCTTTACTGCTTGAGTGAAAATGCTTTCCTCTTTCTTAAAGTGTTGTATTTAGTTTAATGAAACATTAGGCTGGGAAACTTTGAAAACCAAATCTTATTAAAGGTTTAAAGTATATGGGAACCACTTTGGGTTAAGGTTAGTTGTATTTATGATATACTTGCAAAAGGTTGATAGAACTTAGGAATCTATCACTTGTAAAGGCTTGGTAAGTGCTTGAAAACTTACTTGTGTAAAGGTTTTTGATAGCACCTTAGGTTATCAAGATAGTGAAGGCTATAATGGAAATACTAGAGGAGAAGGCATAGGCAAGTTTTGTTAAACCTCTATAAATCTTATGTCTTGATTTTTCATCCATTTCTGCACTTAATTTTAATTTCTATTACTTGACATTGCCCTATTTAACCCCTTTTTTAGGGCACTAAGGGATAATAATTGGTATCAAAGCCTAGTTTATTCATCAAAGCTTAAGTTCATAAAGCATATATCATGTTAAGTCATGCAAAATCACAATTCATCCACAAGCCTTCATTCTTTAAGGGAGATAACAATGGTTACTGGAAGAATCTTATGGAGATCTTCCTTGATAATGAAACCATTGACCTATGGGACATTGTTGAGGAAGGAAAAGAAGTTCCAATAAAGCTAGTTAGAGATGTTCCTTTACCTAAGCCAAAAAGTGAGTGGACTGGTGAAGAAAATAAGGCAAACCTAAATAATTGAAGAGCAATGTATGTTCTCTTCTATGCGATCCATAAATCTCAGTATGTTAAGTTGCAAATGTGTACATCAGCTAAAGAAATATAGGACACATTACAAAACCCAACATGAAGGAACCAGTGAAGTAAAGAAGAAAAGGATACAAATGCACACATACATGTATGAAACATTTGTATACCAACCTGGTGAAACTATTACTGATATGTACAATAGATTTATATACATTATAAGGAATCTCAAGATCTTAGAGATGTAATATACAAATGAGGACATGGTAGCAAAAATGTTGAGAACATTTTCCAAAGATAAGTGGGAAGATAAAAAGATAGTAACAAACGGGAAGTCTTGTCACTTAATGAGCTTATGGGGAAGCTATTGGCTCATGAGATCACTCTTGAGAAGCTTGATGAAAACATAAGGATGAAAAAGAAAGACTTAGCATTGAAAATCAAAGAGGTATATTCTAAAACCCCTTATACTTCTTATTTACTAACTTTTTCCTCTTTTAGTGATGATGAAGATAGTAGTGAAAATGAGCATCTTGCCTTCATTAGCAACTAAGTAAATAAGTTCTTTCAAATAAAAGGGGTAGCAAGGCATCAAAAGTCAACTCACCTATTATGGATGCAATGAGAAAGGGCATATAAAATCATACTATCCTAAGATCAAGAAAACCAAGCTTGCTTCCAAAAAGTACACCTCTAAGAAGGGAAAGAAAGTGTACAAAGCCACTTAGGATGACACTAGTGATTTCAAAAGTGATGAAGACGAAACAAGAAAGGAGCTAGTTAACCTTTGTTTTATGGCAACCTAAGAGTAGTCAAATGAATCCTTAAGTAAACACACTTCAAACAACGACAATGATAGTGATGGTGATAAAGAGGTAAATCCTTTTGACTCCTACTCTAAAGATAAGTTGTACTCTATAATCACTAAACTCACTATGACCATTAAGACTCTTAAGTCTAATACCTTTTTGCTTTAAAAAGAGAACAAATCCTTGAAAGAATGTGTTAAGAGTCAATAAACTCTAGCTAAATAGGTAGAGTCTCTCACAGTTGAGAACCTTAAACTAAAGGAAAATCTCGGCAAGTCATTAAAGGAAAGGAACAGCTAGACTTCATCCTTAAGGCTCAATAGAGTCCATCTACAAAATATGTTTAGGTTATAATGCCACTATTTCAATGGCGCCCTCTTCTTCTCAAATGATCTTTATTAAGGCCAAAGAGAATAATGTCTCTAACTATGTTATGAAGCAAAAAGTTTCAAAAAAGGGAAATGTCATTAATAATGACTCAAGAGGGAAGTCTCAAAACAATCACACACGACTGAGAAATACTACTCATGGATCAAATTATGCCTACATGTATCACTCTTACAAGCCTAAGAGGTAAATTATGAAAAGAATAAAAATTAGCATAATTATGGGTATAGACACACACAACACAAGAGAATTCCTCACATGAGAAATACCCCTAGACATATTGCTCAAAGAAGCTATAACTCTAAAAGACACTATATGCATGTAACACCTAAAGGTAGGATATTAGCTCACTTTGATGGTGATTTTTTCTATTGTGGTATATATGGTCGTATTGCCTATCATTACTAATCTAAAAGGCATGATGAGTAGTTGGTAAGAGCTAACCCCCTAAGCCCCAAAAAGGTTTGAGTACCTAAGACATACTCTTCCTTTGTTTTGCAGATGTGCTTGAAATCTTAAATAGGAGAGCAAAGGTGGTATCTTAATAGTGGGTGTTCAAAAAAAATGATAGGAGAAAGAAAGTTCTTCACATAATTGGAATAGGTTAAAGGTCATGGACATGTATCTTTTAGAGACAACGACAAAGAAAAAATTGTTAGCATAGGTAAAGTTGGTAAGGATGATGACTCACCTATCCTTAATAAGGTATTGCTTGTTGATGGACTCAAAGGATGATGACACCTATCCTTGATAAGGTATTACTTATTGATGGACTTAAGCATAACTTACTAAGTGTAAGTCAGTTGTGTGATGAAGGTCTTGCAGTTATGTTTGATTCACAAACATGCTATGTGTCAAGGATCAGTGACAACAAAATTATGTTCATTGGTAGAAGTGTTCATAATATTTATGTGATTGATTTAAATTCTCTTTCTAAACCATAATGCAAAGTAGTTAGTCTCCACAGTATATGAAGGTAAAACCTAGCATAGAGGGCTAGGGCATACTAGTATGGAACTCTTCAATAAGTTAAAGAGAAGAAACTCTATTGAAAGTCTACCTGAAATCAAGTTCTCAAATGAAGGAGTTTATGAAGCATGTTAAAGAGGTAAACAAATTAAATCCTCATTTAAAGCCAAAAGCAAGGTAAGTTCTTCTAGTCCATTGAAATTGATTCACATTGATCTACTTGGCCCTACTAGAATATCTAGCTTAGGAGGCATGCATTATGCATTTGTCATAGTAGATGATTACATCATATATACTTGGGTGTTCCTCCCTCACAAAGATTATTGTTTTGATGTATTTAGAACCTTTACTAAGAGAATAGAAAACTAAAAAGATTTAAAAATATGTTATATTAGGAGTGACCATGGAGAAAAGTTTGAGAATGCTAAGTTTCATAGCTTTTGTTATGAGTATGGTATCTCACACAACTTCTCAACTCCTAAAACACCACAACAAAATGGTATGGTAGAAAGGAAGAATAGAACTCTTCAAGAAATGGCTAGAACCATATTAAATGAGTACAATCTTCCTAAGTATTTTTAGGTTGAAGCTGTGAACTCTTTATGTTATGTCTTAAATAGTGTCTTAGCGAGACCCTTGTTAAAGAAAACTCCTTACGAGTTATGGAAGAATAGAAAGCCTAAGATTGCATATTTTAAAGTTTTTGGTTACAAGTTTTTTATTCTAAACACTAAAGACAATCTTGGTAAGTTTGACTCCAAATTTGATGAAGGAATTTTCCTTGGATACTCTACTACTTGCAAAGGGTATATAATCTTCAACAAAAGAACACTTATTATAGACAAGTATATGCATGTTGTATTTGATTAATCTGACCCCACTTATTCAAGAAAAGAATAAGATTTTGATTATCTTATAGGTCCTATGAGTGAGTTACATATTAGAGATGAAGGAAAGAACATGGATAAGCTATAAGAATTAAGGAATGAAAGAAACAAGGTCCATCTCTTCTTACTCCTAGTGAAGAGCAAACTTAGCTAGAAAAGGACTAGATTTTTAAGAAAGATCACCTAAGAGACCTTACCATTAATGATTCATCAAGTTCGGTAACAACTTGATCTTCTTTTATAAATGCATGTACTAATCTTACTTTTATATCCTATATTGAGCCTAAGACCATAAATAAGGCCATTAAAGATGAACATTGATTTTACTATGCAAAAAGAACTCAACCAATTAAAAAGAAACAAAGTGTTGACCTTAGTTCTTAGACCTCATAATCATTTTGTTATTGGAACCAAATGGGTTTATAGAAGCAAATATAATAAACATATAGATATTATTAGGAACAAGGCTCGATTAGTAGCCAAAGGCTATAACCAAGAAGAAGACATTAACTTTGATGAGACCTTTACACTTGTAGTTACACTTTTCAGCCTTTAAAATTCTACTTACATTTTTCATCTCACATGAATTTCAAGTTATATCAAATGGATATCAAAAGTGCTTTTCCAAATGGGTACATTGATGAAAAAGTTTGTTGAACAACCTCCTGGTTTTAAAACCCATTGCTTTCTTAATCATGTGGTCAAACTGACCACAACCTTATATGGCTTGTAGTAAGCTCCAATAGCTTAGTATGAGAGACTGAGCAACTTTCTTATAGAAAAAGGTTTCTCCAAAATTTTGGTAGACATAACTCTTTTTATTAAGAAGAAGAAAGGGGACACATTGTTTGTGCAAATATATATAGATGATACCATATTTGGTGCTATTAATGTTTGCATATGTGAAGATTTTTCTAAAGTAATGATGAGTGATTTTGAAATAAGCATGATAAGAGAATTCAAATTCTTCCTTGGATTACAAATTAAACAAGGAAAAGAAGGAATCTTCATCAACCAAGCCAAATATACAAGAACTAACCAAAAGATTTGGCATGGATAACAACAAACCTTGAAAAACTCTTTTGAGCACTAATGGATGAACATGGTAAGAATGTTAACTAAAAGGTACACAGAGGTATGATTGGTAGTCTACTCTATCTCGTAGCCTTTAAACCTGATATTATGTTCAGTGTTTACTTATGTGCTAGATATCAATCTAATCCTAAAGAGTCTCACTTGTTTGTTGGGAAACACATACTTAAGTACCTTGTTGGTATCCTTAACATAGGACTTTGATATCCTAAGAGTTCTTCATTTGAGTTAAATGCATTCTCTAATGCTAATTTTCCTGGGTGTACCTTAGATAGAAAAAAACACTTTACCCATATGTCAATTACTTGGTCAATGTTTGGTGTCTTGAAGAATCATAATGCAAAAGTTAGTTGCTTTATCAATTGTTGTAGCTGAGTATGTAGCAACTGGACTATGTTGTACCCAAATCCTATGGATCAAACAAGAACTTTTTTATTACAATGCTATTGTAAAGAAAGTTATTATTAAGTGTGATAACACCAGTGCTATAAACTTGTCTAAAAATCCTATTCAGCATTCTAGAAATAAGTATATAGACATCATACATCACTTTCTCAAGGATGATGCTAGTAATGGACATCATATGTTGGAATTTGTTGATACAAACCATTAATTGGCAGATATTGTCACAAAACCTCTTTGTGATGAAAGGATGCAAGGATGCAATTCATCAAAAGAGAACATTATACGATTGAAGAAAATACCTTGGAATAGCTTCAAACAGGATTATCTCCTTCACAGTTAATTTGTAATCTTGTTGCTTGTGATGATATTTGAATACTATTTAAGTCTTTAGATTCAATAACTAAAGATTTTAATTGTCTATTAATGATTAAACTATCCAAATATTAGTTGAATTCATGATCACGTCATTGAATTTAATTAAAAAAATTCATTAGCTAATCTTTCAAAATGGTTGTCATATGAAAAAATTTATTTTAGACTAAGTTTTTGTTTAAGTAACATGACCAACGATCGTTACGTATCTCATAACAACCTTTGTGTCGCATATAAGTTTTTCATTTTAATTTTTTTAGTCTTTATGAAACTACATATCACCAATAACCATTGTCATTATTTCAATGACCGTTATGAACCAACCACCATCATTGGCTGAAGAACAATTGGAAGACCTAGCTAACAATCATGTCCAATAGTCATTGCCTAACTCGCAATAGTTGTTAAACATTCCTAATGGTTATATTTTAAAAAGGGGAACCCATTGAACTTTTATATAGACCCATTAAACCCTAAATTTCTTTCACTTTCTATTATATCCTTGCCTTCTTTTCATCTTTCTCTTAATTTTTGCTATGATTTTTGGCATTTTCCTTGCATCAATCACTCAATTACTCATGGCTCCCAAACTTGATTCCACAAAGAGATATAAACAACCTACTAAGAAGAACCCTCAACCTACTTACACCAACTATAGCTCTAAAACAAAAGAGAGTCTTGCCTCAATAATTGCTCAAACAAAGAAGAAAAGTATACAACCTTCAAACTTGGAATCACAATAGAAGAAGAAAGCTAAAACAACTATGAATCTAAGGGTAAAAGGAAAGTAACTGAAATAGTGCATACTTCCAAATCGAGATCAAAGCCTACAACTGATCCTCTAGCTCAACAATTTCATCTTAAAGATGAAGAAGAAAAACTCTTAGCTCAAAAACTATTGAAATAACAACTTGGTGGTGGAAAATTCTAGGAGTGGAACTACTTACAGAGGTAGAATTTAGCATAGCAAGTTAAGGATTTCATGATTGGCATCGAATGGGAATTGTTCTACCACATTAAGAACCTTCATATTTGGAGCTCATTATGGAATTCCTCACTACTTTGGAAGTCTTAAGGAATGATTGTGAACTATATGTTGAAGCTGGCACAATCAAATTAGGCTATTTAGGAAGAAATATAAGATTAGGCCAAATGACTTAACTAAGTGCTTTGATGTTAACTACATAAGTATGACAAAGCCTGTTCTAACATTTAAGTAGATGTCCTTTAGAAATCCATCACTGACGGGACTATTCCATAAAAAACTATGAGCTGGAAATTTTCCAGTTCAACCTGAGCAAAAAGATTCATCCATGTACACAACCACTTTAATAGAATCTATACAAAAACCTTCTCCAAAACCACCAGAAAGCCAAATGATGAATCCTATCAATTCATATCTTAAAAGTACCCAATCCTTACCATCCTTTCCAATGGCCAATGCAAAATCTAAAAGTTCCTCTCAGTCTTTTGAATATGCCAGTGAAGATGATTATTCCTCCTCTGAAGAGGAAGAAGTTCCTACTCAGTTTATGACAGATCCACCACCTACTAGTCCAACTTATACAATAAATCCTCCAGTAGATGAAATGGATACTTCAGCTCCTCAAGAAGGACCTATAGTTAGTAATGGAGGAGGTCCTTGGTTTACTCTAGATGATACCAGTCCTGATCTTTGTAGAGATCGTTTTCAAGAATTTCGGGCATGGATAAATTCACAACTGAAGAAGCCTGGAGCAGTCATTCGCACAGTCCTTGAAGAATTTGTTACAAAGATGACCGGTATACTCCAAGATTAGTACACAACTTTGGATGAATACTCTAAGCTGACATTAATACAAAGTCCTGAAGCTTCAAAATTCTTGGGCATATTTTATGCATAGTTTGGAGAAAAGCCCTAAGAAGAAATTGACATTATCTGGCATGAGTACTTTCAGATGAAGTGTTGGTCTCTGTTGAAAAAAAATCTTAATCTCCATTACCAACGAATGGCTAAGAAATATTATCAGCTTGGTGGTTAAGCAAGTGCAGATGTAAAAAAGGCTTTGATCACCTCCTTACTAGATATCTTAGCCACTTCTATGCATTATATCATTCAGTAGAAGGAAAAATCAGTTACTGATATTTTATTTAGAAAAATGTACCAATTAATGATTCAAGGCCTAGAAAAGCTATGCAGTGAAAGAAAGGTGGTTACCCAGATACTTGATAGGCAAAAGAATCCTTCCTTAAAGAAGTCTTGCATATGAAAAGATTTAATGATAAAGTGCAAAGATGATGATAAAAATTGTGTCTGCCCTTCTAAGAAAAAGAAGCACTATTTTAAGTTAAAATCTAAAAGTGCCAGTTCAAAAAAGAAATGGTGGTATTTCAAACAAAAGAAGTATAAGGGAAAAAGGAAGTCAAACAATTGTTACATATGTGGTCAAAAGGCGCATTTTGCTAAAAGATATCCAGACAAGCCACAACAATCAACAAAGATTATTCAACAAATTCAAATATCTTTTGTAGTCAACTTGGAAAATACAGATATTGAATCTCTCTTCTCCATAAAAGACGAGCCTTCTGATGATAAAATCTTTGCCATTCAAGACACCTCTTCTGAAGAAGATGAGCAAGGATATTATGGGAGTTATGCAATGACTCCTCTAATAATAGCTCCAATAAAGGAACTCAAGCATGAAAAAGATCTATCCTGAGCCTTTCTCAAGGCCCATTAAGGCCATTGCTTTATTGACACAGGAGCTCACATCTCTGTAATGAATCCAAAGATCCTTTTAGCCCATTACTGAAAGCCCTATAAAAATTACTTCAAGGTTGCCAATGGAGAAGTATTTTCTACAGGCCTCATTACAACAAAACTTGTCATAGTATAGTTCTTCCCAGGCTACAAAATCCATGTGATATTTCTTGGATCTTATTTGCCAGATAAGGATCTTATTGTGGGCTTTGACCTTTATTAGAAGTTGGCCAAGTTAAGGGTTCTCCCTACGAGCTTAAAGTTCAGAAGCTATTTTTAGCCCTATACAACAGTCGCATCCCTATTCACTATCCAGCCCAGTATAATCCAAATATCTCCAGCCTTAGCCAACCTTGTCCAATAATTGAAAGCCCAGTGTTGTACAGATAACCACACTGAATTCCTGTCCATAAAAGAAAAATTCGTTGAGGATGTCAACCCAACAAAGACTATACACCCTAATTCTGAATGGACTTGTCAGGCCTTTTATGTCAATAAGTGCTCAAAATAAGTTAGAGGAAAGAAATGACTTGTCATTGACTACCAGCCTTTGAACCATTTCCTCAAAGATGACAAATTTGCACTACCTAAGATTTCATCATTATTTGTTCATTTATCGCAGAGAAAATTGTTTTCAAAATTTGATTTAAAAGCAAGTTTTTGACAACTAGGCATTGTTCTAGACGACAAGCATAAAACAACATTTTGTATCCTTAACAGGCACTTTCAATGGATTGTCATGTCGTTTGGTCTCAAAGTAGCTCCCTCTCTCTTCCAAAAGGCGATGATTAAGATTTATGAGCCTATACTCCATAGTTCCTTCATCTACATAGATGATATCTTGCTATTCTCACCAGATGAAGACTCACATATGGAGCTACTCAATAACTTTATGAGTCTTACCAAGCAGTATGGAGTTATGTTGTCACCCTCAAATATGAAAATAGTTGAAGAAGAGATTGAGTTCTTAGGGATGACATTTTGAGATGGTCAATATCAGCCAGGACCCCACATTGCAGTTGAATTATCAAAATTTCCTTATGAGAATCTGACACATAAGCAAATACAATAATTTTTTGGAATTGCCAATTATCTACACAGCTTTGTTCCCTACTATGCAAAGCACACGAAACCTTTACAACTCATGTTAAAGAAAGACTCTCCATCATGGGAATCCAGCCAGACGCTAGTAGTCAAAACTCTCAAAAGAATACTCCAACAGCTACCACTTTTACAGATTCCCTCCACAGGGAAAAGACTAGTACAGATAGATGCTAGTGATAGCCACTAAGGGGCTATCCTTTTATAAGACAAAGATGGAAAGAGATGGATTTGTACACATGCAAGTGGATCATTCAAAGAATCTGAAAAGCACTGCCATTCAACATTCAAAGAAATTTTGGTCATAAAAAATGGAATAAAAAAATTTGAGTTCCATCTAATCGGACACAAGTTCACAGTGCTTATGGATTGCTTGCCCTTTCCCAAGATCTTAGAGGCTAAGAAATTTGTTCATAATCCATAACTGCTTAGGTGGAAAGATTGGTTTAGTAAATATTGATTTGAGGTGAAACATATAAAAGGGACTCAAACCTCATCCCAGATCTCCTATCCAAACCTCAAGGTATCTCTTTCCTCCACCTAGTTTATCCAATTATACCAATGGCCTCTCTTTCATCTCCCTCTTAAGCCCCATTAGCTTCCTCATCAACTCACCCAAAAATATCCAAATTGCCATATCTCCAGACAGGCACACCGCCTGAAGTTATTTTACCATCCACCTACTCCCAAATCACTGACCTCGCAGTCAACCAAATTTTCTCTTATCAATCCATATTGTTACGGACCTTTGGCCCTACTTTTATTTAGTTTTTAGGGTTTCATCCTTTCTATCCATTCCTTAAGGTCTATACATTCATGGATTTCACCTCTATCAATGAAGGCAGATGGATATGGCAAAAAAAGCTCCTAATTTTTCTATGGTACTTCTGTCACCTATATACTATAGCCATCGAAGTACAGCCTCTCCATTTTGGACATTATCTTGATAAACTACATAGAAAGGTCCAGTTCAATCCTCATATTATCACTTTCCATGAATGGTTCCAACCATTGGGTAGATGGATTGACTTCATGCGTGCTAGGGTCCAATACTGCTCTCTTGATACAACACTCAATAAAAGGGTTATCTTTACAGTTCATAGGTCATATCTCATTGGTCCTTCTAGTTTAACTCCAAGAATGCTAGGGTGCCTGCATTATTACAAGGAATATCAATTTTCCTTATGGACCGATGCCCTTGACCACCATGAGTAGTTCAAAGAATTCCAACGCCATATGTTTGAAAAAGAAATATGGCCTACCCTTGCAGAAGATGCTCCTTGGGATACTCTTCCTTGAAGATATCATAATGATCTCAAGGCTATGTGCAGAGACTATGAATGTAATCCAAGCCAAAAGCTTATGGCCCTTGATAGTCAGATGTTTGAACCATACTCCCAAGATCCTTATGAACCTGAGGACTTGTATCAAAAATATGGGGAGAATCTAATCATGGCAGAAAAGATGCATGCTAACATCTAAACTGAGATAGAGGACGAAGACTATGAGATAATGAATCTATCGCCATCCCATGAGCCTATCCGAAAAGGATAAAAGATAATATGCTTTATCCTAGTTTGGTGTAATGTATTTTCATGTTTGCCAATTGCCTACTTTAGTTTGTTTGATAGTAATTATTAAAGTAAGATAGCTACTTTAGTTAGTGTGGTTTGAGCTGGCTACTTTATTTTGTCTGTTTGTAATTATTGTAAGTGAGTTGGCTACTCTAGTTTGTCTTCTTTACTGATGGCAAAACTAGTATTTCTTCAAAAAGATGGATAACTTTTACCTCCTCCTTCTCTTCTTCATGAGAGGAATCATCATCATGCACTATGAATGTATCAAAAGGATCTCCAAGATTTTGCTTTAAGAAATCCTTCTCAATAAAGCCATCAACCCATAAAACAACTTTTATTCACAACTGGTTGTTTTGCCATTTGAAAAATTGTAACTTCACTTATTCATCACCAATTTGAAAGGTAAGCTTACCATTCTTGACATTAATCAAAGCACCAGTTGTGGCAAGGAATGGTCTCCCCTAAATGATAAGGATATGCACATCTTACTCCAATCTAGCACAACAAAATCCACTCGCACATTGAACTTGCCTATTTTGATGGGTACAACCTTTAAATTTCCTACTAGATATCTTATTGACTTATTCATATGTTATAGGGTTAGGATGGTAGGTTTTAGCTCTCCTAATTTAAGTTTCTCAAAATGGGTAAAGCATCAAATTCATACTTGCACTAAGATCACCCAATGCCTTATCAAAATTAACATAACTAATTAAACATGGAATTGAGAAAAAAAAAACCTAGACCATTGAGCTTTGGTGAGAGAATATTTTGAAGGATGGCAATGGACTCTTCATTCAAGCAATTGTATCATTACCATGACCTAGATTTTGGGATGTGCCGGTACTAGGGAACATGAAGGCTTAAAGCCTTCATAACTCGTAGTACACCTAACTACTCATGTTTAAAGCCCATTTATAAACTCTTTAAAACCTTGATTCTAAAATTTATACTTATTGGACCATAAACATTCCTAGATTGCATTAGGCTTACTTTACATTCTTAGGATAATACAAATTGGAGATAAGGTTTTAAGCTAAGTTTGATCCAAAATATTTCATAAAAACATTTTCTTACATTATACTATAACCATTTAATTCATTTCTTATATGTCATGAGCGAGGGAGTTTATACTCACCAGTTGAATTCTTATTATCCTTTCCTTTTCTCACTTTCATTATAAACATATCATTAAACATAAAACTTTCTCATTTAGACAATCTTAAAATCAGAGGATTTTCCTTAGGTTATTATAGCTTTAACATCCTTTCCATTATCATAAGCACTCAACATTTATCTTAAGTGGCCCATAGATCTTAGTATGCCTCAACATCATTTCCATTAATAGTGTATCATAATCATATCACATTACATTAACCTTTGACATATACATATCATATTATTCATAACTTAGATTCATAACTTAGACTTTGAAGAGACTACTAAGAATATAAGATACAACTTCACATTTCCTTGATACATTTATAACTCTTCCAATTATACGTATACATCATTATTATAGGCAACTACAAAAAAACAAAGTAGTGCCTTGATAATGTATGATATATAAATTAAAACCTTCATTTATAACCTTTAAACTTTAGCCATCAATCATGATATCAACCTTATGCTTAATCTATAAAACAATCTATATGTGTGGGAGGTGAGCTTCATGGGAGAAAATTAATTAGGAATTTATATTGTCCATATGCATGCTCACATGCCTTTACATGAATGCATCTCTAGCTACATGGCACAACATCTGCATATGTCATTTATATAATAAAACATTGCATACATGGATAGTCAAGTCCATAAAAATCCTTACTTGGTTTACTTATCTTTCTTGCATACAAGAGTTGCCTCACAAACTGTGCACTCATGACATAGTTGCTAACCAGTCGCATCTTTCTCTTACATGAAAAAGTTTCCTCACAAGCAATGTCATACATGCACAACATATCATTTTCATACATTGGTTATATCATTCTTGCATAGCTAGATATGACTCTTTAGATTTCTACTTCTTCCCTAAACTACCATCACATCACATGGCAATTAAACATAGCTTTTCATTCATGACCTGTCATTTTCATTCATATAAATGCATATGACTTTTATATCAATAAAATTTGTCCTACCATGGCCAATATATAAATTTATGGTGCATGTATGCAATGGACTTTAAAACCCACCGTAAAATCCCTCACCTTTCATTGCCAGCTTTAGCTCTTCCCGGTATTGGTTTTGATGTTTTTCTATCTCTTAGCCTTATCTTTACTTGTTCTTAGCTTTATCCTTACTTGTTTTGAATCATCCCACTAAAGCACATGCCTAAGTGCAGACATCCATTACATTATTCCTATAAAATCTAAAATATGGAGAGTTACTCAAACTCATCCACAGATTACATAACATATAGCATAATAAGACAAAGGCCCAATTAGGACAATGAAGTCCTAAACATCAATCAAACATGTATACTTAACTTTCATTAACTCCAACTTATAACATAGCTGTCATCCTTCATACTCCGCTCTTTGCCACCAATTTCCTTTTATCTCATTCATAATATCAAAATTATCATCACCATTAATTTATGTCAAAATCCATAATATTAATGTTTAACTATTTTCATGACCATCAATTTGTACTTCTAAATTCATCAACATATTCATTTCTTATCATAAACCATCCATATACTCATTAAGATATTGATGTAGTATCTTACCTCAACTAAATGAAGAATATCATATCCATTCTCATACAACACTAATCATAAGGTCTAAAGTGCCAAAAAAATATCAAGAAATTCAATTTAACATCAATTCTCTTCTTAAACACAATTTATTTACATAAGGACTTCATAATGCCCATCATGACATCAATATTTCCTCTATCTTAAGCGAGGTGTAAAAAACCATTCAAGCTTTAACTCTCACCTTAAGCATAAATATTATGATGCTATTTAACATTTAAGAAGTCAATAATCACCAAGAATTCATGTAATCAATCCATATACACCAAAACCTTTCAAAGCTCTAATTATATACTATATCAATATTGCCTTTAGTTCAACTAAGATGTAAAATGCTAATTAAGCTTAATTTTCTTATTAAACATGAATGTAAGAACACTAATTAACATATAATTAACCATAATCATCATGAATTAAAAGAAATAACCCACATACTTTAAGCATTTCTAAGACTCCTTTTGAAGATAACATCACTTTTCATGTCAAACTATCACTAAACTTCATCTCTTCCATCACCACCAAGCTCAAAAACATCATAAACACACTTATTAAAAAATATAAAACATATACAAAAAATATGGCAGATTACAATTTACTTAAAATAAGTAGGAGAAAGTGACCAACTTGCTTAAAAGATGGAAAAAGATGGATGAGCAAACTTCATTCTCCTAACTTGATTTGGTAGCCATGGATGGAGGAGAGGTTTTAGGAGAATTTATTTGTGTTTTGGATTACTAAAAACTGAGAAGAAATGGAGAAGAATTCTTGTTTAGGCTAAAGATAAAGAAGAAGAGTGTTAGCAGACTAAAATGCCCAAATGTAGAATTCTAGAAAAAGTCCACTAAAAATGCTACTTCCAAGCCACAAACTTATGCTTCCACCCTTTTGTCCTTTTTTGTAATATACATTAAACACTATTATAAGCATTAAAAATAATGTAAAATGGATTTAGAGTCATTTTTAGGAGGAAAGTAAAGACAAAAGGGTGTGAAAATACCAAAATGCCCAAATTGAGCATTCTAAACTTTCAAAAGCTTTGCTTTCAACTTATTGTTTTTTTCTTCAACATACTTTAAATAAGAACTATAAACATCTAAAAATCATCTAAAACACATCATCATCATGCCATTTGAATGTATATAGGCACACATGTTAAATACACATTAAATAAACACAGGCAATGATATCAAAATAGGGCAACTATGTAACTATCCAACTTTTTCTTCCTTCCTACAAGATACTTCAAATATAAACTTTAGGCATCTAAAATAAATATAAAATAATTCACTAAAATGTCATTTAATCATGCATTAAGCACACTTACATACCTTAACAGCCATCTAAGATCATGCACCTAACTCAGTTTATACCTTAGCTTCCATCATATTCCCTAGCAGCCATCTATGATCATGCACCTAACTTAGTTTATACCTTAGATTCCATCATCCCCCCTTCATTTCTTTCTAATAAGTACTTTAACATAACTTTCTTACACATATAATATTGACACATTATTCATTATTAAGCCACTAATTCAATCATTCTGGCATGTTCATTAATGATCATTTCTTACATATGTTTACTTATATATCTTATCATACACTTACTTCCTCATTGTTATTTATCATCTATCACCTTCATATATCTTAGTCATTGTTTATAACACAAATTATATCATAAATAAACATCATCATATCATTAAAATCATCACCATTTCATCACATTTGGACTCTTTATGTTAATCAATTAGGGTAAGTAGTCCTCATTTATGAGAAACCTCTAACAACCATGTTTTGGGCCTTACAAAATCCTCTTTCCTTGCATAATTTATCTTCAAATTCTTATATCATTCATGTCTAACTCTCTTTTTTACTTATTCTTATCAATCTTGGTTTATAAATAAACAATCCAAGTGAACTTGTGTCTATTCCCAAGGAATAGTAAAGTGGAAGGGATTTAAAATCTCTTAAAATTCGTTTAAAATGCTCATATAACTTATAAAATCATTTAAAAAATTTTGAGTTTCAAATCTCATTTTAAATCTTGGAATGACCTATTATGATTATAATGAGGTACTATATAACCATAACTAAGTGCTTCATTTACCCTTTTTAGTTTGGAATAAATCTCATACCTTAAAAACTATCCCTTCTTTTCTCTAACAGCCCTAAAGGATAAACATAATTGAATAGCCTTAACTTCTGCTCTTAACTATATTTCATATGCTTTCATGCCTTTACTTATCATCATTTTTATCTCCTCTATCTCATTTTTCATACATTATTCCTTGTCTTTTTATCATATCATAACATCATCTAATCTTTATATCAATCTTTCATATCATCACTTCATTCCATCTTTCATAACATTGTATCATTTCTTATTTCTTAAGTCATATCTTGATTCCATCAAATTCTTTTCCTATATTATTATATCATAACTTATGTCACATCATGCCATTATATTGTTATACCATTCATATTCTTATCATTCCTATCATTTACATCAACTTATAACATATGACCTATCATAACTTGGTCTTATCCTTCATCTCATCATCATGAATCTATCCTTCATCTATATAGATCTAATCATGTATAACATATCATGAAAATAATCATATCATTTCATAACATATCATCTATGCATACTTTCAATATTAAATTTCTTAATGTCATAATAAACTAAGCATAAATAATGCTTGAGTTCATAACATCAGGCATATCACCTACGCATTTAATATACAAAGCTTTATATCACAAACATACATAACATTTTGACACTTAAACTAACTTAAGAAAATTGATAAGATATGAAGGAAATCATATATTTCTATAAGTCATAACTAAATATACCTATATAACTTTTATTATTTCTATCACATCCTATCTTTATCTATTTCTTTCTAACCTAAAAGGTCTAACCATATAAACCTTTGCTTTACTACCATTCTATCATGGCTTGGATTCTAGGTCGTGCCAACACTAGGGAATAGGAAGGCTTAAGGCCTTTATAACCCATAGCAGGCCTAATTACTCATGGTTAAAGCCCATTCTAAACTTTTCGATGCCTTGAATCTAAAATTTATACTTATTGGCCTATAAATATTCCTAGCTTTCATTCAGCCCACTTTAGATTCTTAAGTAACACAAATAGGAGATATGGAATTTAAGCACTAAACTTAATCCTAAATATTTCATAAAACCATTTTCTTACATTATACTAACAATTTAATTTATTTCTTGACATGTCACGAGCAGGAGAGTCTAGACTCACTAGCTAATTTCTTATTATATTTTTCTTTTTTCACTTTCATTATTTGCATATCATCAAACATAAAGCTCTCCCATTTAGACAATCATAGAATTAGGGGTTCACCTTAGCTTATTCTAGCTTTAACATCCTTTTCATTATCATAAGCATTCAATAATTATATTACATGAACCATAAATCTTAGTATGCCTCAACATCATTTTCATTAATAATGCATCATAATCATATTACATTACATTAACCTTTGACATATGCATATCATATTATTCATAACTTAGACTTTGTCAAGACTACTAAGAATATAATATATAACTTAACATTTCCTTAATACATTTATAACTCTTCCAATTATACATTTACATCATTCTTGTAGGCAACTACGAAGAACAAAGTAATGCCTTGACAATATATGGTACATAAATTAAAACCTTCAGTTATAACTTTTAACATTTAGTCATCAATCATCATATCAATCTTACGCTCAACTTATAAAATAATTTATGCATGTGAGGGGTGAGCTACTTATGGAAAACTTAGTGAGGAATTTATATTGCCCACATGCATGCTCTCATCCTTTATATGAATGCATCTCTAGCTACATGACACATCATTTGTATACATCATTTACATAGTAAAACATTGCATACATTGATAACTAAGTCCATGGGAATTCTTACTTGGTTTACTTATCTTTCTTGCATAAAAGAGTTGTTTGACCAGCCATGTGCGCATGAGATAGTTGCTTACCAGCCGCGTCTTTCTCTTACATGAGAGATTTTCCTCATCAATCAGGTCATGCATGCACAACATTTCATTTTCATACATTGGTCATATCATCCTTGCATAACTAGCTATAATTCTTTGGATTTCCACTTCTTCCTTGAACTACCCTCACATCACATGTCAATTAAACATAGCTTTTCATTCATATAAATACACATGACTTTTATATCAATATAATTTGGCCTAACATGGCATATATATAAATTTATGATGCATGTATAAAATAGACATTAAAAGCCATGATAAAATCCCTTACCTTTTATTGCTAGCTTTAGCTCTTCATGGGCCTTGGTTTTAATCTTTTACTATCTCTTTGCCTTATCCTTACTTGTTCTTCTCTTTATCCTTACTTATTCTTAATCATCTCACCCACACACATGCCTAAGCATAGACATATATTACATTATTACTATAACATCAAAAACATGGAGAGTTGCTCAAACTCATCCATAAAATACATAACATATACCTTAATAGGACAAGAAGCCTTATTAGGACAATGAAGTCCTAAACATCAATCAAGCATACAAACTTAACTTTCATTAACTCCAGCTTACAACATAATAGTCATCCTTCATACTTAGCTTTTTGTCACCATTTTCCTTTTATCTCATTCATAATATCAAAATTAACATCATAATTAAATCATGTAGAAATATATATTTATAATCCTTAACTAATTTCATGATCATTAATTTATACTTATAAACTCATCAATATATTTATTTTTTATCATAAACCATCCATATACTCATTATGATATCCATGTATTATCCTACCTCAACTAAATGAAGAACATCTCCTCTATTCTCATTTAACACTAATCAAAAGGTCTAAATGTTGTGAATGCTAAGGGATGAGTGTTTAGAGAACATGTAACCCCAAGGTAATGGGCTCACTTCTCTAATTTGAATGATAACAAAACTATGGTTTTGAAAGATAACAAAACCAAGAGAAGTTTTAATATTTATACTTTAGTGTTTGTTTGTTATTTTGAATAGAATCGACGAATGTTAGGGGAGATTATTTTGAATGCTTGGGGCAGTTTGGAGAATATATGAACCCAAGACCCAACAAACTTTAAAGGGCTAGAACAAGTTCAATAGGTGTTATGCAAATTCAACGAGTATTAGACGATTCAATGAGCATTGAAGGTTGAGCAATAGACATTGATTAGATACTACTCTTTTGCCTAAATCTTATGGACCTCGAAACGAGCATTAGAGAAGTATTTTAGGTAGAGCTGTGCTAGAGCTCACCGCAAGCATTGATCTGAGCTAGCAACAAACATTGCAGGTTCATAATAGGCATGGGAAAAGTGTCCAAGCCTGAGCTAAAGCTTTTGGAACCTAAAATGGGCATTAGCCCTTCTCAATAAGCATTGAAGGAGCTTCCAATGGGCATTACAAATTGTTCAATAGGCATGGAAAGTGTTGTCCCTTGGCACCAAGAATGGGGGTTGAATTGGTGTATAAAAATTTCAAAAATAAGGAAAAGGGGAAGAAAAATGAGTAGAATGGAGACAACGATTTATAATGTTTCGGGTATAATCGACCCTACGTCCACTCCTTAATTTACTAGTTGGGTGTTTCACTATCTCAAGTTGTTTTCAAGCTCACACCCAACTTGTACAACTTGTGTTTTGATGGCTCACACACAACCTTACAACAATGTGTTTTTAGGAGAACACATAACCTCACTCAAGTGTTTCACTAGGCTCACACTTAAACCTATCTTGAAGTGTTTTTGCAGGCTCACACTACAACCTTACAACTTGGTGTTTAATGCTCACACCTAACACTTACAATTTCATAAAGAAAATTAAAGAAAATGAGTAGCAAAGATTAAGAATTTTAATTACATGTAATAAATTTCTTAGCAACCTTATTCATGGTTGTTTGGTGGAGTATTTATACCCAAACTTCACCAAAGAGACATTGCAGATCATAGCTCATCAAATCTTTGAGACATGTTTGACAGATTCTGTATTAAATGCTTGACAGTCTCGAATCGTGGTCGCTACTTCTCATTAGCGGTCGCGAAATCCAAATTCCTGAAGGAAAATCCTGTTTGTGTCTAACGGTTAGTCCACATGGCAGCTTCTAATTAGTTCACTAGAAAAATGTAGTCATTACCTTTCACCTACTTTTATAAGTCGCGGTCGCGAGATTTCTTATACAGGACGCGATAGATAACGTAAATTCATCTGCCAAAAATGGTCATCTTCTTCTTTATGATTTGCGGTCGCTACCAACATGATGCCTCCACAAAATTTGACTTCCAACGGTCTGCTAGGATGCTTGTCATGTCGTGGTTGTGGACTTACTTCCCTCTTGAGTCACTTCAAAATTCGCAATTGCGACTAGGGCGTGACACACACTATGAAATCGCCTGCCAATCTTGGACTCCTTCATTTGGATGAATTGCGGCCTAGAATAGCTCTGTGATTTTGCCTATCTGCTTTCTAGCAATGCTTCTTCACAAATCATGGTCGTGAATACAAAGTGGCGGTCGCGATTTATAAGTCACTTTTCATACCTGAAGATTTTTTGAGCTACATCCAACTTCTAATTTAGATAAAAGCTAAAGGCTACAAAACAATACTTATTCTGAAACATTAGATATGATCAATCTCCTTTGTCAAGATCAAAAGAGGTCTAAGACTTTGGTTAACCATCCTAATCCAATAGAAAGCAACTTTACAAAGTTTGAAAAATAAAGCACGAAGATCAAGCTTTTCTAGAAATGAACAATGCATATTATTCTCTCTCTAACATGCATTATAGTCAAAGCCAATGGGTGTTAAAAGATATTCAATAGGCGTTCGAAGTAACCATTATAAGTTCAATAATTATTGTTGAAAAATAATGGGTGTTGTCATCTCTAACGGTTAGTTTTGAAAGAAAGCTATCAGACACAACATCAACTATTCCATTGGCTAGTTTTGGAGTTTGGCTATATTAGAAGCATTTTTGGAGTTTAGAAAGCTTAGAGAAAAGGTTAGAACTTTGTGAACAAGTTTGAATACCTTTGTAACTCTCTGTGCAAACCTTTTTGAGTGTTGCTTTCTATTTGGGTAGAGTGAGTTTATTTTTGTTACTCTTTTAAGAGTATATTTTCTTGAGCACTAATTGTGTATTAGTCGCCTGATTTGAGAGGCATAGACACTGTTTGGATCTTTCCTTGCTAGTGGTTGTTAAGGTTAGTATTATGCCTAGAAAAATGCCAAGGGGTAGGTTTTTCTTGAGTCTATAAAAGGGAAGGTTCTTCCTTAGCCTAGAAAAGGGAAGGTTATGTTATTAAGCCTAAAAAAGAATAGATAGACCTAAGTGAAAGCTTGGGGAGTGGAGTAGGCACGTTACCAAAACACTATAAAAATTTTTGCGTTTCATTTATATGTTTGCCTTTATCGTGTTTTTGTTTTTGTTTTTTTATTGCAGCCTAATTCACCCCCCCTCTTAGGTTGCCTCATCGCCACCCTATCTAATACTAAAATTCCAACTAGTATCTAGAAATTCAATTTAACCAATTTTCTTCTTAAATATAAATTATTTACATAAGGACTTCATAAAGCCCATCAAGATAACAATATTAATACTTCCTCTATCACAACCAAGATGTAAAACACCATTTAAGCTTTAATTCACATTTTGAACATAAAGATTAGGATCCTAATTAACATTTAAGAAGTTACAAATCACTAAGAATTCATGCAATCAATCTATATACATCAACACCTTTTAAAGCTCCAATTATATACTAGATCAAATATCCTTTTAGTTTAACCAAGGTATAAAATGCCAATTAACATCAATTCTCTTCTTAAACAAGAATATAAGAATACTAATTAACTTCTAATTAACCATTAATCATCAAGAATTAAAAGAAAGAAACAACCCACTTCAAGCACTTCTAAGACTCCTTTGGAAGACAATATCACTTTTCATGTCAAACTATCACCAAACTTCATCTCTTCCATTACCATTAAGCTCAAAAATACCTTAAACACACTTATTAAAAAATATAACAAATATACAAAAGACATGGAAGGTTATAATTTACTTGAAATAAGTAGGAGAAAGTGACCAACTTACTTAAAAGATGAATGAGCAAACTTGATTCTCCTAACTTAATTTGGTAGCCATGATGGAGCAGAGGTTTTGGGAGAGTGTATTTATGTTTTGAAATACTTAAAACTAATGCAAATGGAGAAGAATTTGTGTTTAGGCAAAAGATAAAGAAGAAGAGTGTAAAAAGACTAAAATGCCTAAATGGAGAATTTTAGAAAAAATCCAGCAAAAATGTTATTTCAAACCTCTAAACTTATGCTTCAACGCTTTTGTACTTTTCCATAACATATGTTAAACACTATTTTATGCATTAATAATTATGGGAAAAGGATTTAGAGTCGAAAGAACTAAAGATAAAAGGGTCTGAAAAGACCAAAATGCCTAAATAGAGCATTTGAAGCTTTTATAAGCTTTACTTCCAACCTTTTGTTTTTTTCTTTAACACACTTTAAATAATAACTCTAGACATCTAAAAATCATCTAAAACACATAGTTATCATGTCATTTAAATGTATATATGCACAAATATTAAGCACACATTAAATAAACATATGCAATGACATCAAGATAGGGTAACTATACAACTCTTTCTTCCTTCCTTTAAGATACTTCAAATACCAACTTTAGGCATTTAAAATATATCTAAAAAACATTGCTAAAAATTTATTTAATCATGCATTAAGCACACTTACATACACTAATAAGCATCAAAGATCATACACTTAACTTAGCTTATACCTTAGCTTCCATCATCCTCCCTCAGTTGTTTCTAACATGTACTTTAACATAACTTTCTTCCATAAATAATAGAGATATTATTCATTTTTAAACCTCTAATTCCATCATTCATTCATGTTCATTAATCATCATTTCTTACGTATGCTTATTTATATATCTTATCTTGCACTTACTTCCTATTTATGATTTAGCATATATCGCTTTCATATCATTTAGTCATTATTTATAACTCATATTATATCATAAATATACATCATAATATCATTAAAATAATTACCATTTCATAAAGTTGAGACTCCTCATGCTAATCACTTAGGGAAAGTAGTCCTTATTTATAAAAGGCCTCTACGAACCATGTTTCGGGCCTTGCACTTATATTCTCTAAGCTTCCTTTTTTAAAAAAAAAAAGAATCTCTTTGAGGAATTTGGTGTAGGAGGGCATTTGTTCTAGAGCTTTAGAGAATGGGATGTTGATGTGTAGTTGCTTAAGGACCTCTAAAAATCTATTAACTTATTTGTCCAAATTTGCCTTCTTAAATCTTTGGGGAAAAGGCAAAGGAGGCATATGTAGTTTATGAGGCATGAATGGTTTACTAAGAGCTTCCATAGTTGTCTTGCTACTCTGGCTAGTCTCCTCTACATGTTTCTCTTTTGGTATTGACTCTTCCACATCATTACCCTCATCATGCTCTTTAGAACCAACTTTTTTACCCTTAATTGTCTCACTTTGCTTTGGTGATTACAACTATATGCCACTTCACAAAGTGATAGCTTTGATATGCTTCTTAGGATTGGGCTCTATCTAGCTTAGAAGTTTTTCTAAAGCCTTGTCAGTCATAAAAGTAGCATGATAAGCAATTTGGTTCTTTGACATCTTATTGTGGATAGCCAATTGGTCAACCTTTACAAAGATTTGCCTCATTTATCTTCAATTATTGTGCCATAAAATTTTCCATCATAAGCTCTAAGTTGGACTTTATGGTTACCCTTGATAATTTAGAGGTTATACTCCCTATTGAAACCTTGGAGGTGCTCTATAATTGTGTTGTTGATACATGTTATAACTACTAGACTATCCTCTTCAACTAAGATTAGAGTGGTTTCTCTATCCTAGGTTATAGGTGTTAGAGTAGGGATTATTTTATTATGACTAGTTTTGACCAAAATTGTCGACATAATTCATTTAATTTTGAGCAGTGTCTACAAAGTAAGAAGTATCTTAACAATTTCCAATAGGATTTCCTCCTCCATAATAATCATGTTTCACTATAGGAGAGTTCACAACATTCATAGAAACTTTTGTCATTGGCTTGGTAAGAGCATCTATCTTCATACTGAGCATGTTAATCCCATCAAGCTCTAATTACCACCAAATCATTTATAACCTTGTCAATCCTCCCATTGGTAGCCATTAAAAGCCATATGATCAAGCAATTCATAAGCTTCTTCTATAGTCATCTCTATCCATATACTACTAGCTACTGCATCAATACTACTCTTCATAGAATTTCTCAACTCGTGTAGATTGTCTAAGGAATGAACCAATCTAGCAACCCATGATTTGGACATCAATGTTGTGGGTCATTGTTTTATTCATGTGCTTCATATAATAATTCATCATCTTTCTTATGAAAGGTGGTTATCTCATTTTAAAGCTTTACTGCCCTCTAAGGTGGGAAGTATTTATTCAAGAAAGCCTAAGATAATTGATCTCATGTTGTAATGGAGTTTGGTGGAAGCTATTTAACCAAAGCTTAGCCCTATCCCATAGTGAGAATGGGAAAAGGCATAACCTTATGGTATCATTTGAGGCCCCATTAATTTTGAATGTTGCATAGATCTCCAAAAAGGTTAACAAATAAGTACAGGGATCCTCTCCATCAAGACCTCCAAATTGTGCACTAGACACCATTTAAATTATGGTAGGCTTGACCTCGAAATTGTTTACTACAATAATTGGTCTAGCAATGCTAGTTTGATTAGTCATATTTGGCATAGAAAAATCACATAAAGTCGTATGATTGTTGTTATTATTCTCATCAGCCATCTTTATATTTTTAGTGTTTTTTTCCCATATAGTGAAGCTCTAAATGTTCTCTCTATCTCTCTATCTCTAGATTGTATGGAAGGAGTTCGCAATTCCAAGTCCTTCGCATAAACCAAAAACAACAAAAATTTTAAAGGAAATATGAGAAATATATAGATAAAATGAAAAAGGAAAAAAAAAAGAAAAATAATATCTAGATTCTCATTTGTTATTCCTAAATAATATTAATAAAGGCATTAGTCCTCAATAATAGTGTAAAAAACTTAATGATGTGTTCACGTAAGTGCACATGCAAGTTATAGCATGGAGAAGAGTTGTCAAATCCATAGCGACTAGGTGATTAAGTACTACCAATCTAATTATTATGATTATATAAAGTTCATATGATGTTGGTGAAAATCAAATTGAAAAAGTAAAGAACTAAAATAGCAAATAGATTGTAATAACAACAATAATAAAGACTTAGGACTGAGTTATCCCTTATAATGGATGTAAATCAATTAATAGACTATATATTTATTTCATGTATAGGTGATATTGAGGAAGGCTATCTTAAAGATTCTTAAACATTTTCTCAAAGTGAATAAGATGATGTTAACATGAAACAAGACGTATTCTTATGGCAGTTTTATGCATTAACATATTAGGCTCTGTGATTAACCTTGAATCCCCTTAGTCATGCCTCTATCTTTATACTATAATCAACTAAGTTCAATGGTTAATGATGTAATGTTAAACTTTATCTCTCATTATTTCGTTCAACATCTAAAATCATATAAATAATGGCCAAGTATTCATAAGCATTAAGTGCATAATCATTAAATTAAATCAGGTCCCATTCATTCATAAAAAGTATAGTCAAATCATATGTCACACAATAAGTTCAAAGTTGATCTTTAAAAAAGAGTTTAGCCTCTTATCATATTGGAAATCAACAATACATAAGAAGTATGAAAAAAAAAATCCATAAAACTCATATTGGAAACAAGAAAGAAGAGAGAGAATTTGTGTCACTCATTTATTCAATCTTTCATTATTGAAATATAAATCTTTGTGTTCTTTTTCTTTAAAAGATATTTAGATGTTGCTTTCCTCTTATTTTCTCACTCAAAAGTCGACCAAAACTCTATAAAGTTTGCCTTTAAATCATTCCCCACTAAAAACCCTAAATTTCCTTTATATAAGGCATTGAAATAAGTGAATTCAAGCCTAAAAATTACTTTACGAATCGTCAGTGTTGTGGCCCATAAGGAAAGTTGTGCTCATGATAATAGGCTTTATGCATAAGAATCATAGCCCACAGCAGCAACCTTAGCTCTGCAATGGCTAAATTTAAGTTTAGTCCTTATAGTTCCTTCTTTATGCCAACTTGGTCTAAAATCAACTCTAAATGCATCAAAATGCCCCTCAACAACTAAAAATCACCATATAACATTCAAATATGACAAATAGCATATATTAACATAAAAATACCTTAAACTAAACATAGATAAATAATGTATTAAGCTTAAAAACTAATGAAATGCTACAAAAAAATTTAGTTTATCAGTTTCTAATTTCTTCAAGATCTCATTAAGGCACTTATTCACCTCCTTAGTGTTTTCCTCTATCATTTGGCTAAACTTGGCTATCATATTTTCTATCACTTGTAGTGGTATCATCGATTCTATGAGTAAGTCAAGTCTTTGAATTAGGTTAGCTATCTTGTGTAATAACCATTTTAACTTACAAATCATGGCATTCATATCCCAAAATACATATGCATAAAGGTTTATTCATCATACATATCAATCCAACATGTATTTAATGTACATATATGTTAACTAATGTTCAAGACTAGTGACCATAAACTGATTCCTATATAGATATATGTACATGACATAAGGGGAGAGAGAGAGAGAGAGAGAGTTAGAATTCAGTCGATTACCTGTGCCCTATATGTCTCAATGCAAAACTCTATGTACCAAAGTATCCAAACCTTATGATTCAGTATTTGAAAAACATACTTGCAATTTGGTGAGTCACGACTCAATAAATAAAAAATAATAATCAGATTCTTATGATATAACCAACAATCAAATATCATAAAGATAGATTACAAGTATAAGAATTGACTATACAAGTGCAAATGCAATAGATTGATTTTTCTCATGACCTTGCAAGACAAACACTGCTCCTGGGAATTCATGTCATTCAAGTGACATTTGATTTTGCTGACTAGCATATAACAAGTGAATCATTTGATCAACAACATGTGCCAATAGGACATATTAGTCCCCTTTTTCTAAGTGATTTGCAAGTGTTCGAGAAGCCAGTCACAACATCCTTTTAGTTCCATATGCAAGTGTTCATGCACAATGGTGTACCAAGTAATCATTAAGATCATATAAATCTCACTTGACTTGTATTCACATGTAAAATGTCACAATTCGATTACATATACATGTAATAGAACATAATCACATCATAAAATTATCACACATACACATTAGACTCTAATTATGGCTTTTACTCACATTTTTATGTGACCAACCTTTATGGTAAGTTTGGTTCTCTCTTTAAGGCTTCCTCAAAGTTTTTAAACCCTAACATTTGATACATAATGGTAATAAATATATCAAAATGATTATGAATGCTCAGTATGCAACTATGGCATGATCCATGCAAGTGGACCTAGTATTTATGCATATTTTTCTTATTTGGTAGTTTGACCTTGCTACATTCTCACAGAAATAACCCTATATATACTTATCCAAATGACTTGATTCTTTTTTTTAAAAATAAAATAGACACATAATGACATAACATAGTCAAATTTTACGTTAACATAAGACATAGAAATTGTGGTGAATTTTTGAATTTTGCCCTATTTCAATGTCATCTCAATCTGTGTAGGTCTTCCATTCTTGGCTATCTGTCAAATTGTACAAATCCAATTGTAAAAATGATCTACCAGAAGTTACAAAACACATAAAAGGAACATTTTTCATGCTTTAATCATTGTCTAATTCAGTATATAACGTCGCCAAAACAAATGACCAATCTCAAGGTGAGCAGGTTTTAAATAAGTTGACAATCAGTCATAATGAAAGGGAAATATCTCAACAACCATGTCAAATTTGGTAAATTATTTCACAAGAATGTAGGTTAGACATAAATATACAACTTTTAAGTTTGGAACATCATCAAATTTCGAATCTATGGCCATCAAATTCTTGGAAAACTCAATTAAAGACAGATTAGGTGTCATTAGGTTCAGGGTCAGTTACAATTAATGAGCCATATCTCTTTCTACACAACAAATCAAGCAAAACTTCCTTATAGGTATTTATAGGGGATATAACCCTACAAATTTTACATTTTCACTTGGTCTAAATCAGTACCTAAAGTCATCAAAATAAATGAAAACAAAAAGACTGATGTGATTTCTGTTGGTTGTGAACCAGCCCTAATAAAGGAGTCATATCTCCTCACACAATAAATTAAGCAAAACTGCTTTACATGCATTGATATGGGACATAAAGCTCCAACTTTCATATTTTACACTTTCCTTAATTCCTCTTCTAGGGTTATATGCAATCATGGGTACAAAATTGTGCTCTAACAATAAAAATAACACAATTAGTTCTTGTTTCTCTTGAATTTCAACTTCCATACATGAGCTCTACCTCAAATACTCCATAATTATTACTAACCATGCATGATTAACATTTCAAGGGGTAATTTCATGTCAAAGGAAGATAAATTAACTTACGTATTTTCCTATAACCAAAAAAGCATAGGATTCCTTCCTAGGCAACTCACTCTTCTCCCTCTTCTTCTTCTTCTTCTTCTTCTTCTTCTTTCTTTCTTTCTTTCTTTCTTTCTTCCATACGTATTTTCCCATAACCAGAAAAGCATAGGATTCCTTCCTAGGCAACTCACTCTTCTCCCTCTTCTTCTTCTTCTTCTTCTTCTTCTTCTTCTTCTTCTTCTTCTTCTTCTTCTTCTTCTTCTTTCTTTCTTTCTTTCTTTCTTTCTTCCATACATATTTTCCCATAACCAGAAAAGCATAGGATTCCTTCCTAGGCAACTCACTCTTCTCCCTCTTCTTCTTCTTTTTCTTCTTCTTCTTCTTCTTCTTCTTCTTTTTCTTTCTTTCTTTCTTTCTTTCTTTCTTTCTTCCATAACTCTTTCTTTTTTCTGCTTCCCCTCATTTTTATCCTCTATTCTTCTCCTAAATGATGAAAAATTCAATTTGTAAACTATTCTAATAAGACAAAATCATGGAGTCTCATTTTTATTGGTTGGAAGTTCATTTTTCCTCTTTTATTCCCTCTTCTTCACTCTTCCATCAACTCTATCCATCTCCTAATCCCCATATGCTCCTTATACTTTTAAATAAGCTCTAAAACACCATTATTTATGATGTTACATCATGCACGCAACATGAGACAATTTGTGATGCAACTATACAAACATTACATATATGTTTAAGTGTCCCAAATGTAATGGTACAAGTGTCATCATCATGCCTATCCAATTCACATTTCTAAATGATCATTTATCCATTATATATGTTCATGTGGATTGCAAATTATTTATGCAATGAATATGTTCATGCAAGAATACCAATGAAAGTGGATAGGGACGTTACATCTTGATCTTCCTAGCTCATCCATTTCCTCTTCTCTTCTATAGAGCTTGGATAGAGCTATGATGGCTACAAAACAAAGGTTATTATGATGTTGTAAGAATGAATAGTAATGCATGTATGCATGAAATGCATGCATTATTTACAAAATACCCCTCTAACCTTATTACTCCCATACATGAGGTCTAGTGGCTTTTTGTTAGTTGTAGTCTTATTCATCTATCAATGGGGGATAAAGAACAAATACAGTCCTTCAAACTGGGTAAGGTAAAATCACCAAAAAAACATTATACATAAAGATTATAAAATCAATAAAAAGTGTTAATATTTGCATAAGGAATTTCTTTACAATGATAGCAAAAATATATAAATTGTAGTATCCCTTTCATAATGAGGACAAATAAAATTTACGATTGTGACTTTTAAATAGTTGGTAGAACACAACGACTACATTTCTTGGACAACCAATGGATGAAGGACACATGGAGTAGTCGTTAGACACAAAACAGGGTTGTCTGCTGTGATTTTTGGCTCCTCAGTGCAAATTAGAAATTCGCAATGGCTAAATGACAGTAGCGACCATGACTTATGCTTGACAAGCATTTAATGGAAAATCTACCTTGCATAACTAGGAGATTTGGGGGTAGTTTTAGAGTAACGTCTCTTTGGTGGATATGGGTTATAAATACTCCCCCAAACATATGTAAATGCAAGAGATTTGAATTAATTGTACTCATTCTTTTACTCTTCTTTAAGTGTAGGTGATTGTTTGGTGTGAGCAATAAACACCTTTGTAAGTAAGTTAAGAGTTAGCCTAGATTCTAAAACACTTGTAAGAGATTAAAGTGTTAACTATTCAAAACATTAGTGAGAGATTTCTGTGTAAGGCTAAAAACATATGGTTGTGAGGGTTTTTATGTGAGCCTAAAAACATAAGGTTGTAAGGGTTTTGGGTGAGCCATAAAACACAAATTGTACAAGTTGGGTGTCAGCTTGAAAACACTAAGTTTAGTTAAGTAAAATACACAATTGTGAAGAATTAGGGAGTGGACGTAGGGTTTGTTAACACTCGAACCACTCTAATCCTTTATGTTAAATATTTTCTTCTCCTTCTCAACTTCTTAAACATATTAACCTTACCTTTCAATTTTTAATCAGCCATCAATTTAACCCCCCCCCCCCCCCTCTTAGTGCCCTAAGCCAATAAGTGGTATCAGAGCTAAGTCTCACTCTAAAGCTTAATTGTGTGAGTAAAGATCATGACACAAGAAGGAATCCACACTCACCTCAAGCCATATTTTGATGGAGTATATTATACTCATTAGAAGTATAGGATGGAAATCGATCTAGATAGTGATGTGTTAGACCTCTGGGAAATTGTTGCAAAGGCATGGAAGCCACTTACCAAAGTGGTGGATGGTAGTGAAGATGTTGGACTAAGGTTGTTAACCTAAGTCTTGGACCTCTTTTGATATTGACAAAGGAGATTGATCATGTTTAATATTTCAAATAAGTATTATTTTGCAGCCTTTAGTTTTTATTTAAAGTTGGAAGTTGGATAAAGCTCAAAATTCCTCAAGTATGAAAAATGACTTCTAAATCGTGATCGCTACTTTGTATTCGCGACCGCGATATATGAAGAAGCATTGCTAGAAAGCAGATAGGTGAAATCGTGGAGCCATTCTCGACCGCGATTCATCCAAATGATAGAGTCTAAAACTGATAGATGAAATTGCGGTGAGTGTTACACCCTAATCGCAACCGCGAATATGGAAGTGACTCAGGAGGGAAGCAAGTCCATAGTCACAGCATGACACGTGTTCCAGTAGACTGTTGGAAGTCAAAATTTGCGAAGGCATCTTGTTGGTAGTGACTACGAATTGTGAAGAAAAAGATAACCATTTTTGGCAGACAAATTCGCGTTTTATGTCGCGTCTTGTACAAGAAAGCTTACTACTGCAACTTCTGAAAGTAAGTAAAAGAGCAATGGCTATATTTTCCTGGTGAACTAATCAGAAGCTGCCATATGAACTAGTCGTTAGACACAAACGGGATTTCCTTCAAAAATTTAGATTTCGCAACCACTAATTAGTAGTAGCGATTGCGAATTTATACTGTCAAGCATTTAATGCAGAATCTGTCAAGCATGTCTCAAAGATTTGATGAGTTATGTTCTGCTACGTCTCTTTGGTGAAGTTTGGCTATAAATACTCCATCAAATAGCCATGAAGAAGGTTGCTAAGAAATTTATTACAAGTAATTAAAGCTCTCAATCTTTGCTACTCATTTTCTTCAATTTTATGAAATTGTAAGTGTTAGGTGTGAGTATTAAACACCAAGTTGTAAGGTTATAGTGTTAGCCTGTAAAAACACTTCAAGAAAGGTTTAAGTGTGAGCCTAGTGAAACACTTGAGTGAGGTTGTGTGTTAGCCTAAAAAAACCTTATTGTAACATTGTGTGTTAGCCTAAAAACACATTGTTGTAAGGTTGTGTGTGAGCCATCAAAGCACAAGTTGTACAAGTTAGGTGTGAGCTTGAAAACACCTTGAGATAGTGAAATACCCAATTGGTAAATTGAGGAGTGGACGTAAGGTCAATTGTACCCGAACTACTATAAATCGTTGTCTCTATTCTACTCATTCTTCTTCCCCTTTTCTTTGTCTTTGAAATTTTTATACACTAATTCAACCTCTCTTCTTGGTGCCAAGGGACAACAAGTGGTATCAGAGCAAGGTTTTCACAAATCAAACCTTCATTAGGTGAAACAAGATCATGGCACAAGAAGCAATCTACTCACACCTAAGACCATATTTTGATGGAATCGACTATACTTATTGGAAGTATAGGATGGAGATCTATCTTGACATAGATGTGGTGGACCTTTATGACGTTGTAATCAAGGAATGGAAGACTCCTACCAGAGTTATGGATGGCAATGAAGAATTAATCCCAAGGGATGAATGGGTTAAAGCTCACTGGAAGTCAAATGGTAAGAACAAGAGGGCAATGGTCATTCTCCTAAGCTCACTCTCTAAATAAGAGATTGAGAGAGTAGAACATTGTCAAACCGCACATGCCATATGGAAGACTCTAGAGAATTATCATGAAGGCACAACTATAGTGAAGTCAAGTCGTTTGGTGATGTATGTCACCAAATGGGAACTCTTCATGATGAAGGACAATGAGAACATCACGGGAATGACCAACCGGCTCTTGTCCATTGTCACCAATATGAAGAAGTTTGGAAGAGCACTCACAAATTATGAGGTAAACGCCAAGATCCTTAAAACTCTGCCACTTGAGTGAGGTTGTGTGTTAGCCTAAAACACATTGTTGTAAGGTTGTCTATGAGCCATCAAAACACAAGTTGTACAAGTTGGGTGTGAGCTTGAAAACACCTTGAGATAGTGAAATACCCAATTGGTAAATTGAGGAGTGGACGTAGGGTCGATTGTACCTGAACCACTATAAATCGTTGTCTCCATTCTACTCATTCTTCTTCCCCTCTTCTATGTCTTTGAAATTTTTATATACAATTCAACCTCCCTTCTTGGTGCCAAGGGACAACATTGATCTCATTTCTAATAATTCTATTCATTTTTCCCTTATTTGGCAAAATCCCCTCTATAAATTTTGAACTATTTTTCTTATAAGACATGTCTAATTCTTATAACAAATCAGAACACAAAATGTCCATCTAAGGCATCCAATCAGTCTTTATATCTCTACTTCAATGGTTCATAATTTTATTAAGTTCAAAATAAATATCTAAAATTCTCAATTCATTGTCTTTTGCATAATTCATTTATTAATCTTCAACTTTCATCATTTGCTCTCACAAATTCTATTAAATAAACTTAATTTCATCTCTAACTCTCATAAATTCTATTAAATAAACTCTCTTATTAATTTATCTAACCTGTATAATTAAGTCCAACAATTATATTTAATTGCAACTAATCATCCAATATTTATCACTTAGGTTTAACATTCCATTTGAATTACAAAGTCCTTGAATATATCCAAATTCATTATTAATTATTATCAATCTCCTTAAATTTAATTAAATAGTTCAATTCAATAAATTTCTAAAACTATAACTAAATATTTAACTTAATTACCCTCCTAATTCATTTGATTTCATAAAATACCTTAATAATTTCATAATCTTTGATAATTCATTAATTTTAATTAATTTTTTAATTATAATAGCTACCTTAATTCTTATAATTAAGTTCATAATCACCATACATATTAAATTATAATCAATTATCCACCAAGTATTCAATTATCTCCATAAAATATCTTAACATATAACCTCAATTTACAATTTAATCCTTTAAGTCATTAAACTTTTCTAAAGCTTTCAATTAAATCTATTTGCCATATTAGCATCTTCAATTAACATCATTACCTTTATCTTAGCATAATCTCTTAAATCATATGCATCACTATTAATAATTCTCCTTAATTAAAATTAAATCCTTATTTTCATAGTGTCTTTAAGCTTTTATAGCTTTTCAATTAGGTCTAAAAATGTAATTAACTTTAATTCTTCCTTAGTTAATTAATTAACATCAGTTTACATTCATATAATTCATTTCCATACTATTAACTACCAACAAACATTAATTTTATAATTTTTAACCCAAATTGTAATTATTCAAAATCAATAAAATTTATAAAATCTTACCAAGACATTTATAATTTATAAAAATTATACCATTATGACTAAAATAATAAGCAAAGTATTATATACTTGATCGCCACTTAGGCCTCACTGATGCCTCCTCTAAAACCATTATGTGTGGTGGTCGAAGTTCACTACTGATAAATGGTGATGACACCACCTATGCTAACATGTAGATCATCCTTCCAATCAGAGGCATGTGTGGTTCAATTCCTCTCCATTTGGCAAAAAATCATTCAAAACCATAAAAAAGGCTAAAAAATTTTGGTCGGTCATCGCCATTGATACACGCTATTTCTAGTGACAAGCTAGGTATCAAATCAAAATTAGGCTTGCCAACTTTCTAATGCCATCATCCATACTTGATTTAGAGGTTAAAATCAAAAGATATCATGATTTAAAGTTTAGTGGCTAGAAAATCATGTTTTCTCCTTCTCTCACTATTACTTCTGCCACTATTAGCTACCTCCCGCAATCGAGGAAAAGTTGCTGGCAAGGGTTGTATTGCCCTTCAATGGCTGAAGGTTTGAGGAATGGAGGAGGCAACCCTTCCTCCTCCTCCTCCTCCTCTCTCTCTCTCTCTCTCTATCGCTCTCTCTCTTTCTCTCATCCTATTTTGGCACAAGGCTGCTAGAAATCGGCTTGTGATTGGGCCCATATGGACCAATCACAACCATAAAATTTTATTTTTTATTTTATGTTTTATTACGAATACACAAAATACACATAATTAAACTCTAAAAAATGATTCAACATATATTTGTACATGAAATAAAATAATTTTTACATGAATATAATTTAATTGTTAGCTCTTATTATTATTCTTATTATTATTATTATTATTATTATTTAAAATAAAAATCTCACTTTAAATAGATCATACATAAATTAATATTGAAACTCACTTAAAATAGTTATAAAATAAATAAAAAAATAAAATCACTCAAACTAAAATAATTATTATTACTTAAAATAAAATCTCACTTAATATTGAAACTCACTCAAACTAAATTTTAACACGCCTATAGATGTCACTATCTCAATCCTAAAACTCATTCCAACAATTATACATGTTATATAATCTCTAATTTTTAACATCTTTAACTTTAGTCATTTAGAGGATCCAATCCATTTCAAGTTATACACAAAATAATTCAATTTTCAAATCCTTAATAAAATGATTTTATCGATTTAAACATTTCTTATTTACATGGAAACTTACATGCATAATTGAATGCAATGAGGGACAAATGAGGCTTGACTAATGATGCAAGACTCAATGTACATGTTGACCTTATCATTTCTAAACATAGGTACTCAAATTCCAAAACTATAAAACTTATTCAAACTTTATTCAAAAATTATTTTCAACATCCTTTTAGCATTATCAATATCAGTTGCCATAATCAAACAAAATCAAAGCTCTCAACTTTTTAAAAAAATATTTAATACTCGTTCGAAAATCAGTTTGAATCTCTTATGGATTAGAAATCTTGTAGATGTCCAACTAATATGTGACTCCTTAAATCCTCAACTCGACGTTAAAAATACATATACAGCCCTATTGAAGCTCATTCATCTACATGCATCTCACTTTGTTCACTTATATCATAACACCTCAGGTTATTTGACTATCATATGTATAACCTCTCCTTTATAAATTATACCTTATTGCTCAAACATCTTAAAATCTAATTCATCATTTGCTAGAGTCCACAGCAACCTATACTCTAATACCAATCCGTAACACTTTGGCTTTAGGACCCTTTTTACCCATTTAATCTTTCTCTGGCCTAAACCATGAAATCTAGCAATACAAAGCTCTAATTAATTTTATTCTCAAATTTTTTGCATAAATGGGTGCGTGAAAATCATGAGTAAAAACTAGTGAGTAGATAAGTAATAAGGATTTACTACTATATGTATACAAATCAAACCTTTAATCAAATAACTACTTGAAAAATGAATATATATATATATATATATATATATATATATATA